>JAJOZX010001308.1:667500-944979 GCA_023014485.1 Bathynomus jamesi | reverse complement strand
GACCTCTCACATGCTGTCCACGTTCCATAATTTCATAGTTTGAAGGCATGCCTGGGCCTGTGCTTCTCCAGTTCCTTGTTTATCTTTGGGACACCAAGCAGCTTCTCCTGTCCATTGAATGTTATAAGGATTGCTATCCGATGCACATCCGTCTTCTTCCCTTCAATGCCGGGGAGAAGCTTTCCGTCCCAATGAAGAAGGACAGGGTCTTCTAGAGAGAATGATTCTAGGTCTTCTCGAGCTGCCTGTTCTCGCCCACTTTCTCTGTAGCGATGAATAGAGCTCCGAGAGCACGTCATCCCAGACAGATCATGCCCCGCGGCCTGTAATACAGCTCCAGTTACGAAAACAGCATTCCGGTCAGAAAGATTGGTGCGATCCATTGCTCCAATGACTTCTGGAGATTGGAAAATGTTCGTAACCTTGTTCTTGGGACGCTTTGGTGCCGGAGCTTCAGACGAAGAAGGAATCGGAACCGATGGTCTATAGTCGTCGTCGTCTTGCGAAAAAAGGGAAGAAGAAGAAGAGGAAAGATCAATTGATGACACTCCTGCTTCTTCCAAATCTTTCTGTGTTGCTTCATGCCTTGCCTTCCTCTTGGCTTCCTTCTCCATTCTGGATCGCTTTCTGTCCTCTTGTGTAGTCGTTTCCTTATCAATGCCAGCCATGCTGCAAGAATTGACGTCCTTGCGCTGCATGAACAGGAAATTTCGGTCCTCAACGTTGACGATTGTGCTCATGGCATCACTGGTTGCGATGTCAAACAGTTCCTGGATGTCCGCTTTGAAGATGTCTTCATTCATTCTATCGCTGGCACGTTGCCTGGTCCTGTGCTTCTTGAGTGTTTTGTAGCGGTCTAAAAGCTTTGAAAGCTTACAGACACAGGAGTCGATCCGTTGAGTTGGGATCCGCGCTCGGGTCCAGACTTCAATCACCCTCTGGCATGCCTGGTTCAGACTGTCGGAGGTGGTTTGCTTTTGATTGATGTGGTGGTATTGCCCCAAGAGGAGGGCGTCAAGGCATGTAGGGAGCCTTGACGTGGATAAAGTTCCAGTTGCCATCCCTAGAAGCCAAACTTTTGGAATTGATCGAGTTTGAGCCATCGGACCTACGGAAGAAAAAGTACATTATATAATATATATTCAGAGTGGGGCGACCTCTAAATATTCACCAATCACGTTGCAATTTTGCACAGACCATGTGGACACTAAATGGACAAAAACCACACTTGTGGAGACTATCTATGACAATTTTGAAATTTCCCCCTATGGATTTGGACCACCCTAATATATATATATATATATATTCTTCCTTTCTACAGGGTGGGCCGTAAGTTTCCATACATAGGAAAAATTAAACGTTTGTTTTTATGTTTCAGATACCCTAAGAATATGCGTTTGACGAAAGAGCAACGAATTGAAATCATACTGATGGCTGGGTCGGGAAGCAGTCGCATGGTTGCAATGAACTTTAACAGACAACATGGAACGAACATCACACACGACACTGTGGCAAAACTTATTAACAAGTTTCAGAAAACTGGAAATGTTGCAGATCAACCGCGAAGTGGTCCAAGACGTACAGCCACCGATGAAGACACAACAGCTACGATACTTACAGCGCTTACACGGAGTCCCAGAAAAAGTACACGACGGTTGTCTGCAGAAAGTGGTGTCAGCAGATCGAGTATCAGGCGCATTTTGAAAGCAAACAAATGGCATCCATACAAATTGCATATGGCACAGCATTTGAGTGAAGACGACCCCGATAGACGGATGGAATTCTGTGAATGGGCATTAACCAAAGTGAACGAGGATGCAAACTTTTCAACTAAGATCTTGTTTACTGATGAAGCAAATTTTTACGTCAATGGAGAGGTTAATCGGCAAAACATACGTTATTGGAGTAATGCTAACCCTAACTGGCTGAGTCCGACGAAGATGCAAGGTGCCGGTAAAGTGATGGTGTGGGCCGGGATATGAGGTGACAGAATTATTGGACCAATTTTTGTCAGTGGAAATCTTAATGCCGAAAGGTATCTTAACATGTTGCAAGAAGAGATTTTCCCATCCCTGCTAAACGAGGAAGGTAACTTCCCAGTTTACTTCCAGCAAGATGGAGCTCCACCTCATTATGGTCTTCACGTGCGTCGGTATTTGGATCAGCAGCAGTTTCCGGATGCTTGGATTGGTCGGCGTGGTCCTGTGGAGTGGCCTCCCAGATCCCCAGATCTCACCCCCCTTGATTTCTATCTTTGGGGGCACTTGAAGGCCATGGTGTATCAGGAAAAGATACGAGACATAAATCATCTAAAGGAACGTATCACCAACGCCATTACAAGCATAACGTCAACTGTGCTAATGCGTGTTCATCAACAGTGGGGAACACGTATTGAAATGTGTTTTCAAAACAATGGCAACCATGTAGAGCATATTATATAAATAAAAATGGTTGTCCATAAAAAAATGTTTATTTTTCTTATGTATGGAAACTTACGGCCCACCCTGTATGTATTAAACATGACGTAATTGTGCTGATCACAGTGAAATTTTTCAAAACGTGATTTCCAATCACGCATGTTTCACTGTTGGACTCTGATAATAAAATGTGTACAGTACTATTTATCCAGTACCAAAATAACAAGATTGGCGGGTTTACTCACATAAAACTACAATGAACATGATCTCTTCAGGAATGTATTTACATTAGTTACAATTCCAGAAAAAGTTCACCTGCGAAGTTTCTGAAAATCATAAAAAATTACTAATCAGCACTGACTGGGGTTTGTTTTTAAAATTCTAGTACGGTCACCAAAAACGAATAAAATGTACAAAGAAGAAATTGTTACCAATAAGTAATTTCATGTTTTTAGAAATTCTACAGTATGTTCGTGGGAGGAACGTTTTATCGAAAACATGAAGTTTAAATCATACTATTGTATTCAGGAAGTAAGTTAAATTAGGAAAGCACCGAATACGATGAGCTCAGTTTAGTATTTTAGAAAATGTAACGATCGTTGTATGTTGAATAATATTGCACATTGTTCCTCGACGGTGAGTCATTCATTACTAATCTCAATTCGTGGAAATTTTCATCCTGTTCACTGTGTATAAAGATAAAACATTATGATAGCGCGTTTAATGGGTTTAATATGGAAAAACGCCCTTATAAAATTATATATATAAAAGAGGTTTAATAATGTTCACATAAGTGAATGTTGTTGTTTTAAACAAAGTAATTTTACTGATTCACTTAACTTAGTGATTCATTTACTCTTTTCGAAGAGAACAGAAGTGTTGTATTCAGTATCGCTTTAAAATAATATTCTTTGCAGAAGTTCCTTTCTTGGTTCGAGTGTTCCTTTCGGATTCTTCAGAAACGGTGACAATCAGCCGTACTTTTAAAGGAAGGAAGAAAGACGCGCAACAAGGTAAAATAATTGAGATTCAAATATTAAGTGAATCACGAGAATAATTCATAACAAGTTTATTATTATTGATCCCAATTTTTTTTATTGGTGGCATCGGTTTTCTAATCTGACTCTTTAATGAATGTATTTTCGCTCTGTTAAAGTTATCATCATGATGCAGTTGTAACATTAAAGTGACTCTAAAAGAATTGACTTTCTCGAAATTGCGGTGTCATCGAATCGCTATAATGAAAATCATTCGTACGATATACAGTAAATATGTAACGTTAAATCGCTTTCGCCAGGCAAGAAATCTTCCTTTCCAAAAGAGGCGCCTTCGTCTTCTGATTTTGAAGTCACGATCGAAACTTCCTCGTGGGTTTTGACCCACGTGAGCAAATTCCGCTTGGGAGAAACGTATATTGAGCACGACCTCGATGGGACGGATTCTAAAGTAAGAGAAGTTTTAGCGCTAGTTTTCATTTTTAAGTTGATTATCAAGAATACTGAAGCCGACCTTTACAAAGTCACTTCACTTCATCGAAAAAAACCAGTCTTAAACAGAAATTGCACATGTTAATGAGAACTTTAAACTTTGGTTTGAATCTGCGATGAATTTGGGTTTTGGCTGTATGTAATTGACAAATTTTCATCCAGCCAGTTTGACTGTGAAATTCAAAATTTCGGTGACAACACGCTTGTTTCTTATTCCACTTACTCAACTATGACTCGATCCCAAGGAGTTTTCAAAAAGTGTAGAAGGACTATAAATCGGTAGACTTTCATAATGGAGCTTATAATGATAGAGATTGAATTTAAAATATTTCAACAACTAGACAGCTTATGTTGTTTGTGATATACCACGCAAGATATTACCAGTTTCATGCCACTCCCATTTTCATCCAAAAGGATTTCTCACTTGTCACTGGTTGGATGAGCCCTAAAAGGAATTTTAGCTACAGCCTTCACAAACGAACGTATTAATATCCATATAATATTTTAATTTAACCATCCTAAGTGTATCAGTGTGATGTTTTCTTAATTGAAAATCAAAAGTGACAAATGTCTATAATTTGTTTTATTATATAATTTTTTTTAAGTAAAATACAACAATGAAAATCGTGTTGAAATGGTCTTATCTTTCCAGAACACTTTCTTTTTCTCCTCTCCTCGTCTTCTGGTTCACAACAAAATCAAAAAAAATGGAGGACAGCCATTGTGAGACACTTCGACGAAAAAGGACTAAATATGGTACGCGCAATCTGGCTCTTCCTTTAATAAAGAGCTATAAAATGACACTAAAATTGGTTAAGGACTAAAGGTACTCATTTATGATGGTTAGAATAACGATCTACTTGGCTTCAATAGCCAAATAAATGTTTATAATTATTGGCCGACCGGTGTTAGAAAATCTAGAATAGGAAGAACCATTGTTATCCCAAAGCGATATGATGACTAGGTTGATTAATGCATCATTGCTTATATATATGAGGTTAGGTATATACAGTATATATCCAGCTCATAATTGTAAGGATAGTGAAAAATTGTCATTTATCTTAAACCCAACATTTTGGGGCTCTTGTGGCATCAATTTTGGACGCCGGCAGCATTCCTTCTACTCTTTTGTTGAAAGTGGCATAGTTAGGTTGTGGTTATATAGAAAGTTCTCTTGCAATTCAGTTTTTGATAGACTAGATACATGATTGTTGCATCGTGATGGTGCAAGTTTATGTGTATTGTTGATTCAGGGTTTGGGCTGCTTAGAAAGAAAACCACACATAGTTTTTGTTTATGCTATCTGATGCCTAAAGTAGGCCTGCTTTAATTGACTAAGGTTAGATTGAATAGAACTCCAATTTAGCCTAACTTAGGCTAAAGTTAAAGTTAAAGTTGCTCATTCAGAGCAAAGCGAAAATAACATGGTCCTTTGAAACTGGATTTGTAGCCTAAAAATCAGTGATCACATTCAGCGAAGTTCCGATTATGCAAATTGTACCTTAAGTTAGGGCTAGACAGAATGATCGTAATTTGAGTTAAGGTCCTAGTTCGGTCGCCCAATTGTGAAATTTGGCTGGTCGTCTGTGATTTAGTTTTAAGCTTACACTTGGTTTTGTTGTTTGTTAGGCGATGAAGCTAGCAGGCTTCAGCGTGGTAATTATTTGGGAGAAAAATTTGTTAATCCAGGTTGGTAGTTGGTCAAGAATGGAGAGGTATGGTGTATTGTTGGTCCCCGTACTGAAATCTAAATTGCCTAGCTCAATTTTGCTTGCATTAAGTAGGGGACACTCTACACAGCATGTGTACATCCCCCTTGAGCAGCTGTTAAGTCTTCTAAGCACCAAATAAGCAAGGCGAAAGGAAATTGAGTTTGCAAGGTTGGATATTGAACGAGGGAACAAAGACAGGCAAAGCACCAAAGTCCTTACCAAAAGGAATAGTCCAGGTGCAGTATCAGCGTTACATGCATCCTCTTAGAGTAATTTAAAAGGAAGTAAAAATTTGATACTTTGTGAAGGAAATCACAAGTCATGTAAGTGTGAAGTGGCTGGGGCTTTACCTCTTGAAGGGTAACTAAGTCTGCAGCATGTTTTTGGTGTTTTTTGGAAGGTCACAGCAATGTTTTGCAAGTTTAAAATTTTCTGTAAAAAATGCAATGGCCAGCATCAGTTATTATTATGTGAAAACACTCCTAATAGGCCAACCCCAGAAGTAAAAACATCAGTGGCACATGCCAGTGCTATGAAGGAGAGTAAGAGTAAAGGGGAGTTATTTTAAACTGCTGCAGCATTATTAGTTGGCAATGCTGGAGAAGGCACTATAAGAGTGTTGTTTGACAGTGGCAGTCAGCGTAGCTTTATCAAGACCAGAACTTCCAGAAATTTTAAATTGAAAGAACTTAAGAGGGAAAATTTGAAAATTTCTGGGTTTGGGGGCTCAGTTCAAAACAACCAAAATTAAGAAGGTAGAAGTTCTTGTTAAGGGACTGTTACGACAGAGTTCCATTATTAAGGTCAAAGCTGTAGAGACTAAGGAACTTTGTGCTCCAGTTACTACTTGTTTAGATATGTATCCAAGAATTACAAGTTAATGATAATGATTTGACCAACACTATATTTGAAGGAACCGAAGGGATTAGTCTTTTGATCGGCGCTGACCATTATTGGGACGTCATCACTGGTAACATTGTCTGCACATCTCAAGGTCCCATAGCTATTGAAAGCAAGCTAGGCTGGATGCTCCATGGTAACAGTTGCAATGGTATTGAAGTTAAAGTTCGTTTTTGTTAATACTGAGGAGAGCAGCCATGGTTTAGAAAGGCATTTGAAAGCTTTTTGGAAGTTTGAATCCATTGGCATGAGTGGTAAGCAGGAGAAGGCGGCAACTGCAGTGAACAGGATATTTTAAAGCAATTTGAAAATGATATTGGGTTTAGAGATGGTTGCTATGAAGTAGGTCTCTCTTGGAAGGATTCTTGTAAACCAAGGTCTAGCTTTTAGCTGGCTAACAGAACGTTAGAGGCTTCCTTGCGCACGCTAAGGAAAAATGAAGTTGTTAACTGAATACAATGGAACCATCCTAAGCTATCTAAGGAAGGACTATGCTGAAAGGGTGCAAGATATGCTGGAGAGCCAGAAAGCAGATTATCATCTGCTACACCATGCAGTGGTGCGGCGAGACAAAACTACCAGCAAACTGAGGGTAGTTTTTAATGATTCAGCCAAGGACAAAGGTGGTGTGTCCTTGAATGACTGTTTGGATTTAAATGCAGCTTTATTTTCCTTGTTACTTAGGTTCAGATTTGGTAGAGTAGCATTGACTGTAGGTATAAAGCAAGCTTTGTAAAGGATAAAGCTGAAGCCAGAGAACAAAGGTGCAGTAAGGTGCAGTATGGGTGGATACCAAAGACTTATTGGAAAATGAACCCACGGTTGAAGTGTATAGAATGAAGTCGGTGTTGTTTGGCATCATCCTTAGCCCATTTCTCTTGGCAGCAACTATACAGCACCATTTTAAGAAATATTCCGAAGTTTACCCCAGTACTGTTGAACGCATTACGTTGATGATCTACTGTGTTCGATGAATGATACAGCAATGGCTAAACAGATATTCATGGAGGCTAGAGCTCTAATGAATGATGCTGGTATAGATGTTGGAAAATGGCAGACCAATCATTCTCAGTTACAACAGTTTATGAGCCAGTCCTGTGTAGGA
Source organism: Bathynomus jamesi (assembly GCA_023014485.1). Lineage (NCBI taxonomy): Eukaryota > Metazoa > Arthropoda > Malacostraca > Isopoda > Cirolanidae > Bathynomus > Bathynomus jamesi. The sequence continues at coordinate 937,358 of JAJOZX010001308.1, read as the reverse complement.
TCTGATGAAGCAGAAAGTGTTGAGATTTCCGGTACTAAGGAACTGTGGGTAATGGTCACAAAGGTGGTAGGCAATGGGAAGTATTTAATAGAGCTGGCTGAGAGTGAGACAAGGTAGACAAAACGTCCGCCCTTAGATTGGATTCAAAGGTCTTTGATCCTCTTGGATTTCTAGCTCCATTTGTGATAAAGTAAGAAAATTGGGGTTTAGGAGTCTTTGGGAAGTTAGGCTTGGTTGGGGTCAAAAGTTACTTGATCATATGATGATAAAGTAGAAAGACTGGTTCAGAGAAGTGGAACATCTCAGAAACATTAAAATTCCAAGATGGTACTTTAGAGAGTTGAACAGAAAGTCCAGATAATTTAGAGCTGCATATCTTTTGTGATGCAAGTGAGGAATCTTATGCAATCTGCATATATATATATATATATATATTATATATATATATTATATATATATATATATATATATATATATATATATATATATATATATATATATATATATATAAAAGAGATACAGTTGAAGAGAAAGTAGGTTGCAGGTTGGTTGCGAGAAAGAGCAGAGTTGCACCATTGAAAAGGCTTTCTGTTTCAAGACTGAAGTTGGTGGATGCAGTCATTGCCAGTCGGCTTGCAGTTACTGTGCAAAACTCTTTGGATCTTTGTAAAATTCCACGCTATTATTGGACAGACCCCACTATAGCTTAGTACTGGTTAAGAAGCCAGGAAAGGAAATGGAAACCACTTGTTGCTAATAGGGTGGAGAAATTCAAGCACACAGATCCAAAGCAATGAAATCATTGTCCAGATACCCATAACCCAGATGATTTACCAGCATGAAGAGTTTCAATGAAAGATCTTGCACAATCAAATTTATGGTGGAATGGGCCAGAATGGCTAAAACCTGGACGTGAAAATTGGCCCTAATCAGCCTATCATAGGAGACCACCAAGCTGATGAAGAATGGGTGAGTGAGATGAGAAAATGTAATGTTTAATAGTTGTCAGGTTGTGTAGTAGGACCCCATATTGAGGCTTGAGGATATTAGCAATCTGAAACGATTGTTAAGAGTGTCAGCATGGGTATATCAGAGCATTTTTTAACATTATAACTGAGCAACATAAATGCCGCCCAGCCGAAATTTTTTGTCGCCGAGTAAATGAAATTTCCCGTTACTGGGCGATGCATCAGTTTTTCTCCATACAAAATTGTGGAAATTGAAGTTGCCGCCAACTTGTGGAACTCGAAGTTGGCAACTCTGGTCTCAAAGAGTGCTTGGATTATAACGAGTGGACCAGAATGGAAAAGAGTTGATAAGGCAATGGTTATGCATCCTGAGAAGTTAGTCAGTAATAGTTAGTATGTGTATATATATATATATATATATATATATATGCGCCTCGGTGGTGTAGTGGTTAGCGTCGCTGACTACGAATCCATCGGCCCCGAGATCGAGACCTGGTGACGGCAGGCGGCGCACAGCAAAACCCAGCTTTTCATCCTTCCATACAATAAAAATTGGTTGGTAGATAAATGGGTACCCTGGATAGACTTAGTGGTTAAGACTCTGGGCTGCTGGTGCGGCGTGTTTCGGATTCCACGTTAAACTGTAGTTCTAAGGTGGAGTGAGAAGCTTAACCTTCGTCAGAATGAACAATTCGGGGGGAAGCAAAACCAAGGTAACCAAGGTGTGGTGTGTATATATATATATATATATATAAGCAAACAACCACAGGGAAAAGGAAACACAAAGTCCGAGCGCTTTCGTGATATATCCTCCTTGATAATGTGAATATATCACGAAAGCGCTCGGACTTTGTGTTTCCTTTTCCCTGTGGTTGTTTGCTTATTAATAAGATCACGTGTTATTTTGTGATTTTAGTGCATATATATATATATATATATATATATATATATATATATATATATAACCTCCGAGCAATTCCGTGCGTTGGTCTCTCTTCACACGAAGGTCAAGCTGGTGGCCCCGCCTCTGGGCCTAGCTTGGTGGAGGACCGAGTTGCTCTCTTGCGCTCTCCATCACACATAGCCAGGTACACCCAGCTCATCTGCTACTGTCCTGAGCCAGGCATCTAGTCTTCTTTTGAAGACTTCATCTTTGACCCCTGTTACGTTCCTGAAGTCCTTTGGAAGCTGGTCAAAAAGTCTTAGCACCCTGACAACCAAACTATTTCCCTTCAGGGTTGAACAAGTCCCTTGTCGGGCCTTTAGTTTGGGAACACTGCACATTCTGGCTTTCCTATTTTCCATTGTTGTTTGGATGTTAATTGGGTTTAGTTTGAGATTTGGTACCAGTTTTTCGATCATTTTCCACATGTAGATTATGATGTACCCCTCTCTTCTTCTTTCCAGGGAATACAGATTTAGTTTACGTACTCTTTCCCAGCAGTTGATTTCTTTCGAGCCATTAATTTTGGCTATAAAATGTGTCTAACTTTCTTCTAGTTTATTATGATAATTCTTCCTTTTTATATGGGGTCGTCAAGACTGAGCAATATTCAAGTTTTGATCATTGTTTTCAGGAGGAATATCATTACTTTCTGTACTTTTTTAAAGGTTCTTAGTACCTGTCCCGCCATTCTTTTTGCTTTGTTTATCGCTATCTGATTTTGTGTCTCGAATTTCACATCATCGGTCATTATAACCCCCAAATCTATCGCTTTCTTGCTTTTCTGAATTTCCTGGCTATCTGAGGCATAATACGCTGTCTGTTGAAGTACCTCATTTCTTCCATATCTCAAGAGCTGAAATTTCTCGGTGTTAAATTTCATGTTATCTTTTGACCATTTGTTTATTCTGTTTGTGTCCCTCTGTAAGGCCTCCACCTCTTTTGCATCACTGATTTTTCTGCTGATCTTTGTATCGTTTGCAAAGGATCTACAGATCTACAGAAGCTAAGGTTAACAAAGACCCTAAGGTCCACTCTAAGGTTAGCCCGAGAGAAAGAAGAGAGTAGGGGGGTTAAAAGAAGAGAATAAGGGGTTAAGTAAGTAGCAAAACCTATCATTCGTGGGTTAACATTCATTCAGAAAAAGAGAGAGAACGACTCACCATCATCATCTGCCGGCCACTGCCGACAAGTCGGAAAAATAGTCGAAGAGAAGTAAAATAAGAACGCCTACAAACCATGCAAACAGTCTTAACTCAAACACTCTTACACCATGCAAACTAGACATGCAAGTAAAGAGAGGATAAGAAAAGAACAAAAAAAAAGTATAAAGAGTATAGCAAAAAGTGGGTTAGTTTACGCTATGAGCTACATCTAAGTTCGTGTTAGTCTAATTTTTTTTTTTCAAATTTTGTTGCTGGCTTATCACACGCTGGCATGTCACAAGCTGGCATTAATCGTCAACAGACTTAAACCTCGACCATTACCCCAAGAGCTCCTATTGCTAATTGTTTTATTATTTTAAACGACGTTAATATTTTTAAAATGCCTATCTAAACTGTTTTTAAACATATGGACGCTGGTAGAGTTCACGACGGACGCGGGAAGATTATTCCATTTATCAATTACTTTAAACGTAAAAAAGATTTTAGCGATGTTAGTAATGAAACGACTGCCACGTAATTTAAATCCGTTATTACGAGTATTGCTATTATCGAAAATGAACAATTTGTTAAAATTTATGTTATCGATTTTATTAACGATTTTGAAAACTTCAATAAGCTTCCCCCTTAATCTCCTAGTTTCGAGTGAATGCAAGTCTAACTCTTTGATCCTATCTTCGTAAGACTTGTTGCGTAGTTACGGAATTAGTTTCGTGGCGCGTCGCTGAACCCTTTCCAACCTAATGAACCTATCAATATCCTCACGCAAATGCGGCCACCAAAACTGAACAGCATATTCTTCGATTTAAATTCGAAATTATGCACTATGAAGCCTAACATCCAATTAGCTTTTGCGCAAGACTCCAGGCACTGGTTCCTAACTTTCAAATCCTTAGATACGCTTACGCCTAAATCTACTTCCTCGTCAACGATCGCTAACTGTCTATCATCCATCGTGTACGTGTAATTGTTGTTACGAGAACCTATATGCAAAACTTTACATTCGTCTACGTCAAATTGCATCTGCCACTTATCCGTCCACTCCATAATCCTATTTACATCGTCTTGGAGCCTATTTCTATCGTCCGCGTTAAGAACTTTATCGCCTATTTTTGTATCATCCGCGAATTTATTTTGACACGTTACCTGCCAAGCCTACATCTATGTCATTAATGTAGATTACGAATAGCAATGGGCCTAACACTGAACCCTGAGGGATACCACTACCTACATCTAACCACCCCGATTCCCTACCATTAACAACGACCTCTGTTTCCTAGCACGAAGCCATTCCTCTAACCAGTTAGCTACCTGACCGCGTATACCGTGCGCTTTAACCTTCGCAATTAATTTTTAAAGTCTAAATAAATAACGTCAGCCGCTCTATGCTGACTACTATTAATCAAATCTCGACTTTTTAAAAATGGGCGTAACGTTAGCTAATTTGAAGTCTTCAGGAATAATCCCCGCTTCCAGTGACTTACTAAAAGTTTTTGTTAATGGGCCTACGATGACGTCTTTCAAATCTTTCAAATGTCTAGGATAAAGCGCGACAGGGCCTGGAGTCTTGCTAACTTTTAGCTTATCGATATAATGCCCAATCTCACCCTCGTAAACAGTTATTTCATTCAAAATAGTCTCGCTACTAAATGGAACGATATCGTCCACGTCAAGGACATTATTTACGTCGTCTAAGGTAAAAACTGTCGCAAAAGAATTGTTAAAAATACCCGCCATCGCCTTAGCGTCGGAAAATACCCGCCATCGCCTTAGCGTCGGAAGCCAAAGCGCCGTTAGCGTCCACTAGAGGGCCTATGTTATCTTTTATCGGCTTACGATTATTGGCGTAGTCAAAAAACTTTTTCGGATTATGTTTACTCTCCGCAGCTACAAGTATCTCAAAATTACGCTTAGCATTCCTAACAGATCTTTTAACCTGACGTCTAAGCTCGATATATCTATTAAAGTTAGCACCGTCCCATTGCGCTTATTAAGTCTATACGCTCTGTTACGTTTGCTTATGAACTCACTTATTTCCCTAGTCCACCACTTGGGTCTACCATGATTACTAGCGCCCTTGGGCCTACGCGGAATAAACTCCCTTTCGATATTCAAAAAAACTCTTTAAATGAAAATTTGCGTCATTACCCATAAATAAATTATCCCAGTTCACTACACTCATCCTATCCGAAAATTATCAAAATTAGCCCTTCGAAAATCAGGGACTTCTATTACGTTACTATCCCTACGGTTTTCTATCAGTAGCTTAAACCTAAGAATTTGATGATCACTACATCCCAAACTCCCACCTATTTCCAAACCTTCGACTATGTTTTCGTCGCTCGTCATCACCACGTCTAAAATATTGTCACCGCGCGTTGGTTCGGTAACCATCTGCCGTAAAAAATTATCTTCCACGAACTCAATCAGTCTCAAACCCTCATAATTACCAGTAAAAGTCTCGTAATTAACGTTCGGGCAGTTAAAGTCTCCGACAACTATACTATCCCGATTATTAATAAAGTTCCTAAGAAGTCTGTAAAATCTAGTATCGGTATCGAGGGGTTGAACGGGAGGTCTATAAACAAAAAAAAAATTAAAGCTAATACTACGCGCCAGTAGTATAACTGCAAAATGGGAGAGTGCAAGGATGTTGCAAAGGGAGGGGTTATGCAACAAATCAATGCTGCAAAGGGGGAAAGGGGGTTATGCAACAAATTAATACTGCAGAGGGGGAGGGAGGGAGCTTCGGGGGGAGAAGGGAGGATGACCTCCCCCCAAAGGGGTAACCTTAACCTAAGAGAGGGAGAGAAAGGAGAAGGGGGGGTCTTTGGTGAAGCTGGGATGTCCTCACCCCCAAAGGGAAACCTAACCTAAGCCTTAACCTAAGAAGGAGAGAGTGAGTTCTTTATTCCACCGGAGTCCGACGCATTATGAGTGTCCAGGGGCCAAGCAGCTGGTATATAGGGGGTCGTGAGTTGCCACATATCACTTATTTATATATGGAGGGGTTACCAGATAGCACTATATAATTTAATTATTTATTTATATATAGATGAGTTGCCATTTATTGTTTTTATTTATTTATATAAGGAGGGTTACCAGTTATTGTTTTTAATTTAATTATGTTCAGGTGTACCTTATTAGGGTGAGTTGTCAGATAGCGCTATTTATTTAATTAATGCATATATTCTTGACAGTTGGTTTAGAAATCCGTCAGTCGGTTCAGAATGCGTAATCAGCATAGCATAGCATAGTAATCAGATAGTACTATATAATTTAATTATTTATTTATATATAGATGATTTGCCATTTATTGTTTTTATTTATTTATATAAGGAGGGTTACCAGTTATTGTTTTTAATTTAATTATGTTCAGGTGTACCTTATTAGGGTGAGTTGTCAGATAGCGCTATTTATTTAATTAATGCATATATTCTTGACAGTTGGTTTAGAAATCTGTCAGTCGGTTTAGAATGCGTAATCAGCCATTCGGTATACATATAATTAAATAATAATTTCGTTTTTATATACAACCAAAAGAATTAAATAGAGCACCATTACATCATTCTGTTTATTTAGACGAATTATTGGAGTCAATTTCATGAACTATATAGAAAATAAATATACAATCCTATACAAACGATGGAATATACTGTATATGATCAAAAAATAAAATAAAAAATAATATAAGAAATACAAAACGATGGAGTATAACCATCAATATAACAGTACAGGAGAAATATATATATATATATATATATATATATATATATATATTATATTAAATAATTAAATATGTTGAAAATAAATACATACACTTTATCTTCTACTGCGCTTAACTAAACTCAAAAAAATACAATAAAAAATAACAATACAAAACGTAAAATTGTAGGTCCCCTCCGCCACCACGGAGGACATACACAATACACAATTACGAACACAGTTAGGTAGACCAGCCATGAATGGATCCTAGGGTCTTTGTTGGTCTGAAACATTATAACATTACATTATAACATTATTATATAGCAGTACAAGAGAAATATATATATATATATATATATATATATACAATTATATTAAATAATTAAAGATATTGAAAGATATTGAGTCACACCATAAGCTGATGAACGTGTACGGCGTTGTTCCAACGTGAATACTTGTATCCCATTATACTGGGTAGGTTGAGAAATTTTCCGATACATGAAGCAATACCGGTTTTGATGTTTTATCATTCCCACTCCCCAGAATAGGCACCAGACATTTTTGGTTAGGGGGATTTTCACGAACTAAACACATTTCATTCACACTCCGGCGCACTATTTGAGAGAAACATATGAACATATTTTTCCTTTTTGCTTAGCATGCGATACTCATCTCTAAATTCTGTTAAATACTCACGCAAACCTTTAGCCACAACCTCACTGCAAACATCGTCATGATATATATTAATGTAGTGGTAAAAATACTTAAGATTCTTCATAATGACAAGATTTATATTCTCAGTCGCAGGGTACGAGTACTCGGTATGATGCAACATGACATAATATCGCTTGTCACACCACTCATCAACAAGACTTAGCCTTAAAAGTATCAAAGGAGGGTGGAATAGGGAGCCATTCAGTAACCTTATCTTCACACTTTACCAATTACCACTTCATAAACGTCGAACACGGAATATTAAAGGTGGCCATTACTATTCGTCTACGTGGGGAAATGCACGTCTGAGACCTAGGGCTTGCAGCGGTCAACTGAGTACGCACGGAAGAGATATGCTCAAGTTAAGAGGAGTCACGTGACCGATCATACAGGTGGGCAGAGCTTAGAACTTTCGCCGGTACACACACACACACACACACAAAGGAGAAAGTGAAATGCTAATTGAAACAATTTATTTAATTAATGTAAACAACGACGCTTGTGTAGAAGAGCGTTCCGCACAAGATGAGGAGGAGAACGAACAAATGAAAAATGAGGTACCACCCTGGAATCGAACCCAGGATCATCCGATTGCCGGTGATATACTATCCACTACACCATGGACCTAGATCAATCAGAAGTCGTAATTCTCCTACATACGAGCAGAAACCAATGCCCTGAGGGGGCACCTTCGCATGCCGTACATTATATATATATACACATTTTAACTGCAATCAACCAGTATAATTAATGTAAAGAACGACGCTTGTGTAGAAGAGCGTTCCGCACAAGATGAGGAGGGAGAACGAACAAATGAAAAATGAGGTACCACCCGGGAATCGAACCCAGGATCATCCGATTGCCGGTCAGATATGCTATCCACTACACAGTTATCCACTGCATTTAAAATGTGTATATATATGTACGGCATGCGAAGGTGCCCCCTCAGGGCATTGGTTTCTGCTCGTATGTAGGAGAATTACGACTTCTGATTGATCGAGGTCCATGGTGTAGTGGATAGCATATCTGACCGGCAATTGGATGGTCCTGGGTTCGATTCCCGGGTGGTACCTCATTTTTCATTTGTTCGTTCTCCCTCATCTTGTGCGGAACGCTCTTCTACACAAGCGTCGTTCTTTACATATATATATATATATATATTTACAAATACGTGTAATAAATAAACATATCGTTAACAATAGACATATCAAAGATTATGGTATCTAAAGGGCACGGTATCATAGGTACCAGGCACTTGGTAACGTTTCCTATAGGTGTTACGGCACACCTTCGTACCCCTAAGTTCCTTCACGCCCCCCCAACTTCTGTGCCCCAAAATTGTGGGTCCCTACAGTTAGTTGGGATGGCTGGTCGCGCTCATCATCATCCAAGCACACTAGATCCTTCAACGAATCAAAGTTAACGACCCGCCGATTCGCATGGTTGAGCGTGATACCCTTAGCCTTCACGATATATTTCATATCCTCCCCCACCCTCACCCGTGCCCCATAAGTTTTTGGCCCTGTTGAGACAAAAGAGTCGGCGTATGCGATGTCTCCATACTCATCCTTGATCTCATCAGTCAACTCTCCGAGGAATTCACCAATAGGAGGCATGTATTCACTCCCCTCTCTGTGAATATCACACTATCTGTATCGGCGTACTTTACCCAACGCCCAAGAAAATGTAATAGGCCCCAAAGCTTGATGCGTGCGTAGGCCGTTGTGAAGCTGGCTACAGGTATGTTTGTAACCCGTGAGGTATCTGTGGCCAATTCGATATTGTACTTTATTATGTATTACCTACATTCACGATCTCCATGACCTCTTTATGGGGAGCGTTGGCATAATCCCAGACTTCACTATAACTTTGTGCCAAATGAACGTTGCTTTGCCAGTATTCTGTGCAAATTTTCCCTAAAGACTGTTTGGACTCAACTTTGCACTAAAGCGCTTGCCTGAGTTCTTTACAATTTGGGAACGGTCAAGCTGTATACCTTCACGGTAACGCTGAATATAAGCCGATTTTTCATCTTCGGTATCAACTCCTCGCGGATACCCTGATGCTTCTACCGTATCCTTCAAAAAAGCGTTTATATATGGCATGAAAAGGTTGGGTAGCTTCTGAAACCTCCACACCTCATGTATCTTCAATATTCTGTAGCCATGGCGAACAGCTAGATCCAGCTCTGGAATTGTATATACACCTCTGATCTTACGCTGGTTGGTTGTATGATTACATTCCCCATTGTTCTTCTCTGCGCACTTCACGCACAGGGGAAACATGAGCTTGTGATCGATAACGACGGGTAAGATCGGCATCCATAAATCGCGTGGGGGGAGCACATCTACGAAAGAAAGGCCGAAAAAGTACCCATTCAAATTTGTTGAGAACACCTCGATGGTTGGCAGGTCAGGTCCCACCAGTTTCTCAGGTGCACCTACGGGGTACGGATTGTTCTTCATCACGTAGGGATATAAAGGACAGAAGTCGTAGTAATGGAGTTTCACGCCCTCCGAAGGCGGAAAGTATAGCTTGAAGGGATTTGTACGTCCTCCGAACAAGCTATCACTGCATTTGAGAAGATACAGCACCATTGAACGTTTGATGACCCTTATTTCTTCACGGTACTGTCCATCTGTTTCCATCCGTGCATCATACTCATGCTCCCACAAGACTTTGTGAGTGAACTGGGAGCCTATAAGTTGATCACGGGTCCGGGTCCACGCAAGACTGTCGACAGGAGATCTACCGTGGATATCTCCTACGATTCCACACTCAGGACGGGGGCATCCGTGCCACCAGCAACCGTCGTGGGACTCCAGTACGATTCACGTGGGTCCGCCAGGATAGGATTTAAATCGCTAATCGATCAGACGAGTCGGTCAAAAGATCCCCCTTCCCCCAAAACGAGTGGGGGTAGGTGGGGGTCGTAAAGTAAACAAGACCTAGGCCCTTTAGTTTTTGTTTAACCTATAATCGCCCTTACCGGAGTAAGAAATCGGCGACTTATTAAGGCCTATGGTTGTAGGGTTAATTTGGGCCCCCATACGCGTTCGCGCTCATACGTTAAATAAAAAGTAGCTGCATAGGGCTAAAGTAGTAAAGCAAATTTAAAATCGAGCAGAATTTTTTAGCCAAAAAAGTAAAATCGAGCCCAATAAAGTAGCCTTTATATCCAAACATACTGTATGTATTTGATAATATAATAGGAGTGGACGGAGGTAAATCGGGTGAAAGCCTGTTATCCGCGATCTTTTGGAATAGCCTTGGCCAAATCACCTGTTGTGTGACGAGCTTATACCATTAGACTCTTCTTGGAATAAAAAAGTTGTTTTCGATGAAATGATTGACGATGAAAGGATTGACTGTAATATTAACCCAGTAAAATTATATTTAAATAGGCATGCTTCAACTCCGCAAATTAGTTTTAAATTGGTAGTTTGGTAGGTTTCTCGTTAGAATTTTTTCTTGTTTTACATGTAGTTTTTTGGGAAAAGAATTTAGGTTGTTTGCTGCATTCAACGTGAGACCATCTTACAAAGATTTTTCTTTCACTGAACATAAATTTTAATGATAATCAAATGTGATTTTCATTTTTTTCTTGTGGGGCTCGTTTTCCGTCTACATAAGTTCTTAAACTGAATTAAAATGTATAGTGAGTTGATGGATCAGAATACAATATAAAGAACCCTGTGTATTTATTTTATTATCAATGTTGGTAATCGTTTAAATGTGTTTTAATTAGTTCTTTTGCCGAGCAAATTAAGGAGAAAGTCGCTCTTGCCTTTGATAAATAAGTAATTAAATTAAATGGTGTTCCATAGCAAATCACCTGAATAAGGTACACCTGAACATAATTAAAATAAAAATATTATTTGGCACCGCATGTAAATAAAATTAAAATAAATGGTGTAAGGTGGTAACTCACCCTAATAAGGTACACCTGAACATAATTAAATTAAAAAACAATAACTGGTAACTCATCTAAATAAAAATTAAATTAAGTGGTGGTATCTGCCAACTCTCCTTATATAAATAAATAAATATATAGTGCTCTCTGGTAACCCTCCTTATATAAATAAATAAAAACAATAAATGGCAATCATATATATATAAATAAATAATTAACTTATATAGTGCTCTCTGGTAACCCCTCCATATACAAATAAGTGATATCTAACAACTCACGACCCGCTATATAACAGCTGCTTGGCCATGGACGCTCATAATGCGTCGGACTCCGGTGAAATAAAGAACGCTCTCTCCTTAGGTTAAGGCTTAGGTTAGGTTTCCTTTTAGGGGGTGAGGACATCCCAACTTCTCCCCCAAAGACCCTCCTCCTCCTTTCTCTCCCTCTCTTTGGTTAAGGTTACCCCTTTTGGGGAGGTCATCCTCCCTTCTCCCCCCGAAGCTCCCTCCCTCCCCCTTTGCAGCATCGATTTGTTGCATAACTCCTCCCCTTCATTGCATAACTCCATCCCCTGTTGCATACCCCTTTGCAACATTGATCAACATTGCAACATTCTTGCACTCTCCCATTTTGCGGTCATACAACTCGCGCCCTAACTTCAACGCATATCGCATTAATTGCTGCCGGAAAATCTATCTTAACCTCGACAGTCCTAAGGGAATTACGAATGTACAACAAAACTCCGCCACCAATCATATGTAACCTATCATCAGTGAAAAGTTTAAAACCCGCTATATCAAGCTCCCCCAACAAGTTCCGAGTTACGGTATTTAACCACGTTTCGGTTATAGCAACTATATCGTAGTTCCCGGAATAAATTTCCGCCTTAAATTCGTTCAATTTATTTATAATACGCGCGTTGCAATAAAAGACGTTTAAATTATTTTTTACCACGGATCGGCGTTTTAAACTATTTTTCACGTGCCGGGCTTTCCCGGACCCACAACGTTTAAAGAGGGCTTCGACCTTACAGCTTTCGAACGTTCTCATCGATTAACCTACCTAGCCTAGCATTCCCTATTTCATTGAAATGCACCCCCATCTTTTATAAAAAGGCTAGGATCACTAAATTTTGACCACAGCTTTACGAAGGGTACATTTTCCTAAGCACAAATCTCTTCTAGTTTAGTGTTCAAAAATAGTGTTTTTGATATAATCCTAAAATTTAAACCGTGCCTAGGGGTAATACCTAGAACTAAAGACCTACCTGACCTTGCCTTCAGGGCTCTAATTAACCCCCTGCATCTCTCCAAAAAGTCAAGTACTCTCGTATCGGGTCTATACGAGTCGTTCCCCTCTACCATCGTCACCAACATCGAGTGACGGGAGGCAACATCATCCTATCTACTTCGTCTCTAATTCTGTCAACCGTGGCCCCTGGTAGACAGACCCTCCTCCTCTTGGTTGGATTCCGTTCAACGAACTCCTTATCCATATGACGCACTAAGGAGTTCCCAATTAAAATCGTTTCCCCCTCGTTCACATCCCTATCCAACTGGGCGAAAGGGAGCTTTTCCGAAATTTGGACTGTTTCCGATTTTTTTTTAAATAAGATATTTAATGTAGATTTTCACGCTGATTTACAAAATGCATGTCGTTGTTTGGAGAAATGAGCGGTTCAAAAGTTATGTTTGTTATTGTAATTTTGTATTAGGTTAGTGTTGCCAGATTTTTCAAATGCCCATGCGGGACAAAAAAATTTCTGAGGATTTTTTTAAGAAATTTTTTTTTCAAATTGAAACAATTTCTTCAACGGTTACAACAAACAAAATTAAAAAAAATTTATTACAATAATATTTAACAATTAAACATCGTGAATAAATTGAAATTATTATACATAATATTGAAATTCTAAATGAATTCATCCCTAAAAAATTTGCTTAAAAAATATTGTTTGCGGGACATTTTGAACGCGGGATTTTGACGCGGGATTTTTGGATCAAATGCGGGACCGTTATTTTTCTGTCGTCACATGAATTCGCACAAGTAGGTATCAGTCAGGTCAACTGAATGCCCGGTTAGGTTAAATGAATGCCCGGTTAGGTTAATTGTACGCCCTTGATGATTGGTTAGGTTAAGTCGTGATATTTTCGTTAGTTTTAACGTTATCTAATATCTATAGAAAAGCTGAAATTTATCAAAAATAGTATTAACAATATGACAAATCAATATATACATGCAAAAGATTTTTCTACAGTAACTATAGGTAAACTAGTACACCATGTAACGTTTAAAATAGTAACAATACGTAAACTAGAACACCGTGTAACTTTTAAAATAATAATTTCTCCAAAAAAAGACTTACATTTTTGAAATCAGTGTAAAACTCTACATTAAAAATCTTATTTTCCAAAAAATAGGAAGCAGTCCAAATTTCGGAAAAGGCCTGGCGAAAGGATTCGAAACCTCGATATGGGGGGGGGATTCCTATCACCTAATGTACGTGGCCTAGTGCCACCCTTAACTACTCTAAATCCCTCCGAGTCTACTAATCTCGGACCAACCTTAACCCCTTCCTCAACTCTAACTCTACCTATACTAGAAACTAGGTTCCTAACCTCACCCTTCAACAATAGTATAGGTTCGGCCTTCGTCAACTGTAAACCTACCCCTGCTCTCATCAAGCGTTGCAAGTCTTTCAGTCACCTCGCGTGCACTACGTTTTAAATCAACTATCTCTTCACTTAACTCACAAAAGAAACAAACCGGTCTCTCGGTAATCGCCATACGATCGCCGTTGTAATCTTTAAAGTCAGTATACCACCGATTAACCCCACACCTAGTACATGAAGCTTTCTGCGACGGCATCGCGCAAGTTAAGGTAGTTAACGTTTATAACCGTCAAAATTTAAATTAAATTAAGCCGGCACGCTATGAAAACTTCTAAATCGTTAAAAACAACTAATATTCGGTTACTTAACTATAACAATGTGAATATAAACGCAAGTATATAAAATTCAGAACTTTCCAACAGTAAATTTATCGGCGATGTCCAAAAGTAGAAACAATATCAGAGAGCCCAGGGAATGCGTCCGCTCAGTAAGGAGTTACTATACTAGGATGTTACTATACTGTTGTTGGTTACTTCACTGTCTATGTCTGTTCGCATGATAATGAATAGGAGTGTGGCCAATACTGTTTCTTGTGGTACTGAGCTGCGTACTTCCGATTCCAATGATGATATACTTGAATTTTTACGACCTGTAGACTTTCTCTGAGGAAATTGTAGGTTCATTTTCCCACTTTGCCTGTTATTCCCATATGTTTTATTTTATGTGCTATTATACCATGATCACATCTGTCATAAGCTTTAGCAAATCCGTGTATATGACGTCGTAGTTTTCATTGCTTTCAAGTGTGTCTAGGATATTGTGATAGTGCTCTATAAGTTGTGATAGGCATGATCTTCCTGATCGGAATCCGTGCTGAATCTCGTTGACTCTTTCCAGTGTCTCCAAGAAGTCATAGATTTTCTCTCTAACTACGAGTATTCTTTCAAATACTTGGGTGAGATGGGACGTCAATAACACCGGTCTATAGTTCTTTGCTTGAGATCTAGCTCCTCCCTTTATATAGAGGGACAATGTTTGTTCTTTTCAAGCTGCTCGGTATTTCCCCAGTGCCTAGGGATCTTCTCCATATGCAGTATAAGAATGTAACTATTACATTTTTACAGTTTTTAATCAATAATGCGTTCCATTTGTCCGGACCTGCAGCTGAATGTGATTTCATTTCTCCTATAGCTCGCCCTCTATCTTCGGGGTAAAATCAAAATCTGTCATACAATCTCCTTGTAATTTCTCTTCAAAGGAGGTGTCTATGTCAGGTACCGCTTTGTCACTTTTTGAGGTACTGGGTTCTCAATGTTTCAAATATTTCTTTTAAATCGTCAGTTAGTTCATTATTTCCTTTCCTTCAGAGCTCAATAGTGGCGAACGTTTTTGTTTTCCTTTTCACATAGCTATAGAAGTATTTTGGGTTTTCCTTTATTACTTCTACCGCCTTTTCCTCTTCCTCTCTGTATGGACCTTAATCAGGGCTTGTATTTCCCTACCAATACTCTCCGGTTTTCTTGTATTACTTTCCTAGTATTGTTATCTCTGCAATTAACTAACTTCGCCGCCACTCTCTTTCTTTTGCAGAATATTGTTTGCTTTTGCCTCTCGAACCCGTTCCTCTTTCCTTTTGGCTGTGTTTTCGGAGCATATTTTTCTAAAATTTACAGCGTGTTTCTTTCAAGGTTGTTAGCATCGCTTCGGTTGTTTTATTCCCTAAAACTGTTTTCCACTCTATTTGGGCCATATATGACCTGATTTTTCCCCAATTTATAGTCCTGGAGTGTAAGTTAAAAATCTCAAATTTGCTTCTTTCTTCAGTATATATATACTGTATATATAGAACAATTTTCGAGAATAAAACAACTGAAGAAATGCTAACAACCTTGGAGGAAAAAACGCTGAGAATTTTAGAAAACTATGCTCCGAAATCACAGCCAAAAGGAAAGAGGAGCTGGCTAGAGAGGCAAAAGAGAAGACTATTCCGCAAAAGAAAGAGAGTGGAGGCGAAGTTAGGTAACTGCGGAGATAATGACAGGAAAGCAATAAAAGAAAAACTGGAGGGTATCGATAGGGAAATACAAGCCCTGATTAAGGACCATACAGAGAGGGAAGAGGAAAAGGTGGTAGAAGCAATAAGGGAAAATCCAAAATACTTCTATAACTATGCAAAAAGGAAAACAAAAACGCGCGCCGCTATTGGGCCCTTAAGGACGGGAAATAATGAACTAACCGACGATCCAAAAGAAATATCTGATACATTGAAAGCTCAATATGAATCAGTTTTCAGTACCCCAAAAAGTGACAAAGCGATTCTTGACATAAATGCATTCTTTGAAGAGGAATCGCAAGGAGAGTATATAACAGACTTTGATTTTACACCAGAAGATGTAGCGAGAGCTATAGGACAAACGAAACTACATTCAGCTGCAGGTCCGGACAATTGGAATGCATTATTGATTAAAAGCTGTAAAAATGAAATAGCTACACCTTTATACTGGATATGGAGAAGATCCCTAGACACTGGGGAAATACCGAGCATCTTGAAAAGAGCAAACATTGTCCCTATATATAAAGGAGGGGACAGATCTCAAGCAAAGAACTATAGACCAGTGTCATTGACGTCCCACCTCACCAAAGTATTTGAAAGAATAGTTAGAGAGAAAATTTATGATTTCCTGGAGACACGGGAAAGATTCAACGAAAATCAGCATGGATTCCGATCAGGTAGATCATGCATATCACAACTAATAGAGCACTACAACAATATCCTAGATGCATTGGAAGGCAATGACAACTACGATGTTATATACACAGATTTTGCTGAAGCTTTCGATAAATGTGACCATGGTATAATATCACATAAAATTAAAGATATGGGAATAACAGGCAAAGTGGGAAAATGGATCTACAACTTCCTTAGTGATCGTCTGCAGGTCGTCAAAATTCAAGGTATATCATCATCAGAATCGGAAGTACGCAGCTCAGTACCACAAGGGACAGTACTGGCCCCACTCCTGTTCATTATCATGCGAACAGACATAGACAGCGGAGTAAACAGCAATAGTATAGTAACATCCTTTGCAGACGATACAAAGATCAGCAGAAAAATCAGCGATGTACATGACGTGGAGGCCTTTCAGAGGGACACGAACAAAATATACAAATGGTCAGAAGACAAAATGTCATTCAACGCCGAGAAATTTCAGCTCTTGAGATATGGTAGAAAAGAGGAACTTAAACAGACTGCATATTATGCTCCAGATAGACAGGAAATTCAGAGAAGCATGAAAGCGATTGATCTCGGGATAATAATGACAGATGATGCGAAATTCGAAACACAAAATCAGATAGCGTTAAATAAAGCAAAAAGAGTTGCCGGACAGGTTCTAAGAACGTTCAAGAGAAGGGACAGGACAGTAATGATTCCCCTGCTAAAAACACTGATTATACCAAAAATTGAATACTGCTCAGTTTTGACGTTCCCATATAAAAAGGAAGAAACTAATAAACTAGAAGAAACGCAAAGGCATTTCACAGCCAAGATTGATGGCTGCAAAGAACTCAACTACTGGGAAAGACTACGTAAACTAAATCTGTACTCACTGGAAAGAAGAAGAGAGAGGTACATCATAATCTCCATATGGAAAATGATCGAAAAACTGGTACCAAACTTAAAACTAAACCCAATTACCATTCAAACAACACTGGAAAATAGGAAAGGCAGAATGTGTAGTGTTCCCAAATTAAAGGCCTGACAAGGGACCTCCTCAACCCTGAAGGAAAATAGCTTGGTTGTCAGGGGGCCAAGACTTTTCAACCAGCTTCCTAAGGACCTCAGAAACGTAACGGGGGTCAAAGTTGAAGTCTTCAAGAAAAGACTGGATGCCTGGCTCAGGACAGTACCAGATGAGCCGGGCGTGCCTGGCTATGTACGCTGGAGAGCGCAAGAAAGCAACTCGCTCCTCCACCAGGCCAGACCTAGAGGCGGGGCCACCAGCTTGACCTCCGTGTGAAGAGAGACCAACGCACGAAACAACATAAGGTTCATAAGGTAAGGTAAGGTGTGTATATATATATATATATATATATATATATATATATCAAAGCTATTGACTTCTCCTTAGGGAAACGGAGCTTACAGATGAACAGAAGGATCAACACAACGGCAAACATTTTCATTTATTTGTACTTCAGACGTTTCGACAATTCTTTTGTCATCATCAGTGAATTAAGTCTTAAAACCTTAAAACAAAAGTAAAAAGTGAAAAGTGAAAATTACATCAATACAATATTAAAACCATTAAAATTAAAACCTTAAAGCAAAATGAAAATTGCATCAATACAAAATTAAAATCATTTAAGTTTCATCACTATAAAAACTAAAATTAAATTAAATTACCTCAATAGGTAAATACACAATGTTTACATCCACCTCCATACTTGGCAAAGCCTGAGAACACTGGATGGTCAGAGGATTAGAAAGGGTATGTCTACGAGAGTCGGTTGGTTAGTTAAAAAAGCTGTAATTTGTAGGATGAGCTATTATTGTTAAGGGAGGGTTTGTTTCTATAGATGTACAAAGATTCTAAAATTCGGAGTTCTGTGAGGTTATTGGATCTAGTTAAAATTTCAAACTGAGTTTTGTGAAGGGGATGGTTGTTTTCATTACTATGGTTTCTAATTGCGGATTGTGGAGGGCTACTGAGGGCTACAATCCGCAATTAGAAACCATAGTAATGAAAACAACCATCCCCTTCACAAAACTCAGTTTGAAATTTTAACTAGATCCAATAACCTCACAGAACTCCGAATTTTAGAATCTTTGTACATCTATAGAAACAAACCCTCCCTTAACAATAATAGCTCATCCTACAAATTACAGCTTTTTTAACTAACCAACCGACTCTCGTAGACATACCCTTTCTAATCCTCTGACCATCCAGTGTTCTCTTAGGCTTTGCCAAGTATGGAGGTGGATGTAAACATTGTGTATTTACCTATTGAGGTAATTTAATTTAATTTTAGTTTTTATAGTGATGAAACTTAAATGATTTTAATTTTGTATTGATGCAATTTTCATTTTTCTTTAAGGTTTTAATTTTAATGGTTTTAATATTGTATTGATGTAATTTTCACTTTTCACTTTTTACTTTTGTTTTAAGGTTTTAAGACTTAATTCACTGATGATGACAAAAGAATTGTCGAAACGTCTGAAGTACAAATAAATGAAAATGTTTGCCGTTGTGTTGATCCTTCTGTTCATATATATATATATATATATATATATATAATATATATATATATATATAGGGTGGCGCAAAAGTCAGGAACCATAGGCACATTTTATTAAATTATAATAAATGTTCGAATTGGTGGCCTTCTACTTGGAGACACTTTCTGACGCGTTGAATACATGATGTTTGAACATTCCTTAACACACTGGTACTGAATTTGGCACACTCAGATGTGATTTTATCCTTTAGAGAACGTATGGTTCTGGGTCGATCAGCATAGACTACCGACTTGAGATGACCCCACAAGAAAAAGTCAAGAGGCTTGAGGTCTGGAGACCTAGGTGTCCATTCGACGGGCCCTCGCCGTCCGATCCACTTGCTTGGGAATGTTTCATCTAAAGAGCTCCGGACGATGATTGCGAAATGTGGTGGTGCACCATCCTGCTGAAACCAGATCTCCGCCCGTTCTGCCAATGGAATGTCGTCCAGTGTGGGCATTAGAAATGTTTGTAGCATATGCAGATATGTTTCACCTGTTACATTGCCGTCGAAAAAGTACGGACCAATTAACCGATCCCCCCCACAGCGCAGCCCACACCATAATTCGTGGATCGAATTGCACATGTCGTTCCTCCATCCAGCGTGGTTCTCATTGGCCCAATAGCGTGCATTATGCCTATTGACACGACCGCTGAGGTGAAATATCGCTTCGTCACTGAACATGATCCTTCTTTGAAGCTGTCGATGTTGTAGAAACCACTGGCAGAACTCTACACGACGGTCGGTGTCGTCACCGTGCAGTTCCTGAACGAGTTGGACTTTGTAGGGGTGGAAACGATTTGTTGTAAGAATTCGTTGAATGGATCTTCTGGAGACACCCGTTTCCTGGGATAACTTTCTTAAGGACTTATGTGGGCTGTTTTCGAGGTGATTGAGTACCGTTAGTGATGTTACTGCATCGGTTGAACTTTTTGGCCGGCCACTACGCGGCCGATCATGAACACTTCTCGTTTCTTTGAAGCGAGTGAACAGTTTTCCAACTGATGCCTGAACAACTGGCGGCCTCTCAGGCATTTGTCATTAAAAGCAGTAGCTTATATATATATATATATATATATATATATATATATATATATATAATATATATATATATATATATATATATATATATATATGATACACACAGACAGTGCATGGAACAAGGAACTCTTCTGGGATAATTAAATCCACTATAGTCCTGAATAAGTAATGGTAAATGACAAATACCATAGTTTTTTTTTTGATGATGCTAGCCCGACGTGGGCAACGGGTCACTCGCAAAGAGGTCCCATAAATATAGCTTCCCTCACCAGCTATCTGCGAGTGACCCGTTGCCCACGTCGGGCTAGCATCATGAAAAAGAAAAACTATGGTATTTGTCATTTACCATTACTTATTCGGACTATAGTGGATTTAATTATCCCAGAAGAGTTCCTTGTTCCATGCACTGTCTGTGTGTATCATAAAAAACTCAGGGGACCATTCTGAGTTCATTCCCATATATATATATATATATATATATATATATATATATATATATATATATATATATATATATATTCATACCGCATAAAAGACTCGTTGAAAAAACTATAGTAATAAATTGGATAGAAGCGTGGTTGCGAAGTAGGAAACAGAGGGTGGTCGTTGATGGAGCGGAGTCTTCTTGGGCTAATGTAGTGAGCGGCGTTCCTCAGGGTTTTGTACTGGGCTCCTTGATTTTTCTAATATATATTAACGATTTAGATGTCGGCCTAGTGAGTGCAGTTTCAAAGTTTGCGGATGACACGAAGTTGTGTGGTAGGGCGATAAATGACGAAGATAGAGGTAAGATCCAGGAAGATCTGAATAAAGTCGTAGATTGGTGGGTCACATGGCAAATGAGATTTAACGTCGATAAGTGCAAATTTTTACATATAGGTCCGCAAAACGGTAATTTTGCGTATAGTATGTCAGGGAAGGAGTTGGCAAGCGTAGATCAGGAAAAAGATTTAGGAGTTATAGTCAATGGTGATTTAAAAGTGGTGAAACAAAGTACAGCAGCGGCCAATTAGGCGAACAAAGTGCTAGGTTTTACAGCTAGGAATTTTGAGTACAAATCGCGCGATATTATTGTTCCTCTTTATAAATCATTAGTTAGAGTTCAAAGACGAGCAACTAAGATGATTCCGTCGTTTTTGGTCAAAGTCGCACGAAGATTGGCTTAACCCATTAGTGTCCAAATTATTTATTTTCGACCTATGATGACAATATTTTGTATTTTAACTGTAAATACACTCTTAAAATTCTTACAGCTCATAAATTTAATACAAAACATCTTATCATAGTTAGCCTGTATGGTATGTCCTGTGTACAGGACACTGGGCACTTGAGTATATCAAATTTGGATAATGAGCCAATTATTCCTTCTTAGTGACAACTTTATTAAATAATTGAAACTGACTTCCTGTTCTATCTAAATACCTCATCCTGCTCTCCGCGGGGTGGGCGCGCTACCAAATAGACTTCCAGAAATAAAAAATTATGAAAAATTATGAAAACTTTTATAAGATCACTTGTGTACTTCTTGTATGATAGCCTTTGAAACACTCAATGCACAGTCCAACATTGCACTTTTCGCACATAGATATTGGCTTCTTGCTACAGGAAATAGTAGCACATCGGCGTTGGTTTGGAATCTTGATAATGTGGTGATGCATACCATCATACCTGAAATCTGGGAGAACTCTTGCTGCAAGAGGCCTCGAGGTTTTCGGTCTTCCAGCACCTGGACGTTCATGAGCTTGCTGAAAGGAAAGTTGGTCAACAGTAGGCGAATCAGTGCGATGGATCATCCAGGAGTTAAACACTACAGCATCAAGCATCCATGTAAACAGGGCCCACCACCATTTCTTTATTCGAATCCCTGTCCGATATACACTTATACTTTGATCCATTAGGTCTGTGCCGCCCATGAACTTGTTATACTCACCAACAGAAACAGGTTGATCTATCTGAATTCTCTTCTTTTCAATTCTGGACCACCTGGCTACACTTTTCTTGGGTGTAGCTCCAAGAATGGTTGATGCTGTTGTAAGGACAGCGTTGTCCTTCCACCGAACTAGATTTAGCCTATTATTTTTATCACTGGCCACTGACATTGTTCCTCTTGCATACTTCTTCATTGCAGCAACAGACTGTAGTGGGCAATTTGGTGGAGTAAGGTCATCTACAACAAAGAGCAGTGCGGATGTGCCCTTAACCATACATATTTTCATAGTTGGGGTTTCCTAAAAATGTTGCTCCCCGATAAACATCAAAATTTATGAGATAGCCATTAAACATTCAAACACCAAACCTTGAATCCAAACCTAATTGATTTCCTTCTTATAAATTGTTTGCATCCATGACGTCCATAATATTGGTGCCACCATTGATTCATCAAAGCTCATTTCTTGTGTTGGTGGGAAGGCATCCATACTTTTCTTTATCATATACTGATGCAAAGGTCGAATTTTGGCCATTTTATCTAGTTTATCTAGTCTTTGGTTGTTTGCAAAATGCATAAAGGAAAGAATCTCTTCAAATCTATTCCTAGACATTGTCTTTGCTACAATTTCACAATACAGGTCACGGTCCTCACTCCAGTACATCCGTCTTCTTGGGAGACTGTGATAACCAGAGAATAAAAGGTATACCGAGGACAGCTTTTAGTTCACTAATATTTACACTGAACGCCTTCCCTTTGCTAGCTGCATATCGTTTGGATTCATGAGCAATAGTCTCTAGAATGGACAGATCAAAAAATAATAAAATATTTTCAAAGGAGATTTTCCTTTGAATGAAATTTGAGGAACACCAAAATTTGGATGCAGATCTCTGAGATGTGATGAAAAATTTCCCTCTAAATTACTCCAATCATAAGTAAAGAGGTTCTTCTTTGTAACTTTTTCCTTTACTTTGAGCCCTTGAAGTAGTTGGAGGAGTATTTTCAGGTGTCTGGCGGACTACAGTCATCTCCAATAAGATGACCACCGTAAGTTCTTGCATGGGCATTTGCCTTCAGTAAATTACTATTCAAATTTTCTACATGTCCTCCACTGTCTTCTTCATCTGTGTCCTCATTGACTGCTGGAGGTTTTAGAAAAATGTCCACAGCATCATCATCATCTTCTTCAAGGATATCAAGAACCTCTTTCATGTTTAGGCTCCTTAGAGAAAAAAAAAAAAATTAGTATTATGAACAGAATTGATACTCTCACTGCCCATTGTCCTGTGGACAGGACACGAAAATTAAAATAATGTAAAACTTTTCCTAAGGAGAATATGGAAACTATTATATCATTTATATATTTTTTACAGTAAAAACAAACATTATTAAAAATTTTAGCTAAATTAGTTCAGAAAAAAAGACCAAATAGAGACTAACCAGTTTTTATCCAATTTTTATAAAAATAAAAAATATCACGAGCTATCCAGCAATGTACTTTCGAATCAGAGAGATAACTGATGACTATTTTATGCTCAGCGCAAGTATAAGCATGACTCATGACAAGTTTCATCTTGTTCGGGTGACTCTTGTACACGCTCTGCTAAAATATTATAGTTGTCCTGTATACAGGACAGTGGGCACGAATGGGTTAAGGAGTTAAAGTTGACTACACTCGAGACTAGGAGGCTAAGGGGTGATCTAATCCAGATTTTTGAAATTATGAATGGGTTCGATAACGTAAATAGAGATAGCTTTTCGAAATAGCTCAATATAGTAGAACTAGAAATAACGGGTGTATGCTGACAAGTAGAAGGTTCGAGACAGCAGTTGCCAAAAACTTTTTTACGCATAAAATAGTAAATAGCTGGAATAGTTTGCCGGTCGAAGTAATTAGTAGTACGTCTACAAACATGTTTAAAAATCGATTAGATGCATATGTTGATAGATTAGGTATAGTGAAATTGGCTTCAAAATGCTCTAGGGTACATAGATTTACAGACAATGTTAAGAGGGAAACAAGAAGGAAAAGAGTTCTGAATAGTGAGGAGATACAGCAAACCAGACACTATCGGTTGGTTTATGTGCAAGAGGAAGTTATCGGTGAAGAGAGAAATTTGTTTGCCAATAGTCCATTGCAAGGTCTGCGAACACATTCTGTTCTCAATAGTTTAGATGTGTTTTTGGTCAGGATTTGAGAGAGTAGGGGGCCGACTGCAGTTTTTAAGGCTTCCAAAGGAGAAAGATATCTAGTTTTGCTAATTTCTGGGAGGCACTTTGTAAAACTTTTAATTATGGATACTCATAATAATCTATTGCATGCGGGAGCTAGAGAAGTGATAGTAGAAATAAGACAACAGTTTTGGATTCCTAAAATTAGACAAATAGTTAAAAAGGTCTTGCATAGATGTATTGCTTCCAAGCGTTAGGGTGCGAAGCTTTATCATGAAAAAGTGTCTCCACTCCCAAGAGAATGGTGTGTCCATATTACTTCATTTGATATCGTTGGAATAGATTTTGCGGATCCAGTCTATGTCTGTGAGCAAAGGCAGTCCAACAAAGTTATATGTCTTTTTACTTGTGCTACCACCAGAGCAATCCATTTAGAGTTACTAAGCAATTTAAGTAGTGATGCATTTCTTTTGGCCTTTAAAAGATTTGTGTAAAATCATATCTGATAATGCAAAAACCTTCGAAAAGGCTGCAAAGGAACTCCAAGAAGTTTGGTCCTTGTTAAAAGAGAAGGGATTCCAATCCTACTTTTCACACCGTGTGGTGCAATGGGAGTTTATTGCAAAGAGAACACCATGGTGGGGAGGATTTTAGGAAAGGTCAGTGATAAGTGTAAAGAGTCCATTAAAGAAACCGTTGGTGAATGCTTGGTTGAGCAAAGAAGAGTTTCGCGCTGGTTTGTTTAAGGTGGAAATAATGATGAATATCCGCCCCATCACCTTCGTTTGTAATAGTATGCAGGATGCAGAGCCACTGACACCAAATAATTTTTTTTTTGTAGTAAACGATTAACATCACGCCCCAGTTCTCCAGTAGACTTAGACCCAATCGAGACCAGTCAAAAAGAGTTAACTAAAAGATTAAAATACCTTGAAGAGCTACAAGATCAGTTATGAAGGAGGTAGCAAATGGAATACTTGCCAGAACTCAATTATCACAAGTCTGCGAATGAGAACTTTGTAAGAGTTGTTTTCTTACTAATAACTGATTTTATATAATTCAACTACGCTGATTTCGAATAAGGTGTCCATTTTTTTTCTATCACGTAAGGACTTTCTGCAAACTGCAAGGGAAAAACAACAACATAACTAAATATTATTTATTTCAATTTACATTAGATACCTATTTCGCTTTGTTATACTAATTAGAAATGCAAACAACTTTAAAAAGAAAGAAGACTATTAACGTCAATTACATATTCATCTTTATTTGTCCTGAGTTTTCTTGTGAGATCTACAGTATGTCTTTTAGTCTCGAATGTACGCGCTGTTCCTTTTCTTTTATGTAATAATTCTGGAGTATCCCGTTTCAACATCCAGCAATAATCAGCGATCATTCTGATGTCCCACCTTCCCTGATATCTCTCCATTTCTTTCATGCTTTGGTGAAACCGTTCTTGTTCTTCGCTGAGTGCTCCGAGATTCTTAGGGAAGTAATCCAAATGTGAATGTAAGAAATGTAATTTTAAACTCGTATGACAACCCAACTCTTTGAACTTATTTAGTGTGTTGTTCACAATGTTTTGGTAATTTGGGTCCTTGTTGTTCCCCAAAAATTTGCTGATAACATCCTTAAAAGCAATCCACGCTTCTTTTTCAAGATTGTTCATTGTTCTCTCAAAGTGTTCATCCAAAGTCAGTTTTCTAATCTTGGGACCAACGAAAATTCCTTCTTTCAATTTTGCTTCCGAAACAGTTGGGAATTTACCACACAGATACTTAAAACAATCTCCATCTTCGTCGAAGACCTTAACAAATTGCTTCATCAAGCCCAATTTTATGTGAAGCGGAGGTAAAAGGACTTTCTTCGTGTTAACCAAACTTTCACGTTGAATGTTTTTAGAACCAGGTGTCAGGTTGACTCTGCTTGGCCATTCCTTTTTTATCCAGTGCTGAGTTCTTGCTCGGCTATCCCATTTGCACAAAAACATGGAAACTTCGTATAACCTGGTTGTTGACCTAACAACATACAAAATCACTTTTAAGTCTCCACAAAGTAGCCAACCGTGTTCTTTGTATTTAACCTTAGCTAGAAGAAGCTCAAGATTTTCGTACGTTTCCTTCAAGTGAACCGAATGAGCCACAGGAACGGATGCATACAAGTTACCGTTGTGAAGGAGGACGCCTTTTAGACTTCTTTTGGAGGAATCATTGAAAAGTTTCCACTCGTTTGGGTCATAGACTGCAGCGCCTAGCTTAAGTATTAGTTCAGAAACATTGTTGCAATATCCCAGTGAATTTTCTTGAGAAAAATATTGGATGAATTCTTTTTCTCGATTTCTGTACCAGTAAAATGACGTCCAGGGAGAAAGCAAGTTCTTTGCACGAAGTCTGGGTTCCAAAATCTGAAGAATCCTTCGGGAGACACAAATCTCTTACCAAATCATTAAGTTCACTTTGTGTAAACAATTGGGGTTCACCAGATGTTTCGGTTTGAAAACAATCAATATCATCGTTTCCATCGTCATCAGACACCGAATCAGATGAAGTTGTATCAATAGTATTTGGTTTAGTAGGTACAGGTATACCAGTCCATGAGCAACAGGTCTTATAGCAGACTGAAAGTTTGGATAAGAAATTTCCTTTTTATTTTTAGTATTGTAGCCTTGCACATTACATGAACAAAAATAGCAGTCATTGCTGTGATTTCTGGGCTCACGCCAGGCCATTGGAATCCCAAAAGGTAGGGAATCCTTTTTACCTTTACTCCACAGTTAAGTTGTTCAACACAAACACTGCAAACTTTATGTGGAGCCCATGATTTGTCTTGATCCCCAACTTTCATTCCGAAGTACGCATAGTATGCTTTCTTGACGAAGTCTGTAATATCTCGCCTTTGTTTTTTCATAGTAAATTTTCCACAAATATAACAAAATGTTTGGGCTATTTACACACCCTCTGGTTGATATAGCGACAAATAAACAAATTTCAAAAGAGAAATATAGTCACTGCGCACCTTTGAATAATAAAGAACTATAACCTCGCACGCACTAGACAGACTGACTCATCTCGTGGCTTGTCAATCACATATATACTAGCGGAGCGTTTCTCAAATGTTCTAGAAGACGCTATGAAGAGTTGTTTGTTGGCAGAGATAATTTAGTTAGGTCTGCATTGGTAAAGACTTCAGGAGGAAAATTAAAGCGACCTTTACAAACCACTACCTTAGAAATCATGAAAAACATAGATAGTCAAGGATAGGTATTTGGGTACTTCTTGGAGAAAGCTTGGGTAAACTCGCAGAAAGTAGTGACAACGATGCCTCTTCGGTGGAGAGTATAAGAAAAACTAAAAAATCTTATCCCAAAGCGATAAGTTGACTGACAAGGCTAATTAATGCAGCATTGTTTGTATATATTAAGCTAAATTATATTTATACTGTATATATTCATCTCATAATTGTAAAGATGGTGAAAATTTGTCATTTATGTTAAAGCCAACTTTTTGTGGTTCTTGTGGCATCAATTTTGGACGCCGGCAGCGTCCCTTCTACTTTTTTGTTGAAAGTGGCATAGTTAGGTTGTGGTTGTATAGAGAGCTTTCTTGCAATTCAGTTTTTGGTAGTCTAGATACATGACTGTTGAATCCTGCAATGGTGCAAGTTCGATTGTGTTGTTGATGTGAGGTTTGGGCTGCTTAGAAAGAAAGCTACAAATATTAGGTCATCCCATAAGTAATGCGGCATTTTTAAATTTTTTATTTTTTTTTCATTTTTATCATTATTTTACGGATAGAAATCAAACAACTCTTTGAAGTTATTTATATTTAAATAAATATTTATTTATTTAAATATAAATAACTTCAAAGAGTTGTTTGATTTCTATCCGTAAAATAATGATAAAAATGGAAAAAAAAAAATTTAAAAATGCCGCATTACTTATGGGATGACCTAATAGTTTCTTATGTTAACTGAAGCCTAAAGTAGGTCTGCTTCAGTTGACTACCCTAAGGTAAGATTGAGTAGGACCCCAAGTCTCTAGACTTGTTTTAGCTTAATTTAGGCTATAAGTTAACGTTGCTCATTCAGAGCGTAGTTGTTTTAGGCTTGGATTCCGAACCCCTTCAAGAAAAAGTAACAATCTGTTAAGTGATTAATGCATTTATTGAAGAGACGTCAACCTTGAAGTATGAAAATCCGTGAGATTTTGCCTGATTTTGCCCGTGCCTGATTTTCATAACTGGAAACATATCCCACATAAGGGAGTTTGAGACTTAAAATCCGTGAGTCTCACGGAAAATCGTATGAGTTGACATGTCTGTTATTGCATGGTTTAACTAATCAAGTATTCATGTGTGTGTGTGTGTGTGTGTGTGTGTGGCCTGAAAGAAGAAATAAATTCAAATTCCACCATAAATTTTGCTCAATGTAAATCTCGGGTTTTTTTATATCATATACTGGATTTATACTACGTTGGGAGAGTTTTGACTGCTTCTTTACCATATTAATACCGCCATTGCTATTGTAGATTACATAATACGGTATTGTAGTTTACATAGTTTTGTATTTATAAAGTGCGTAATATTGCACAATAAGTCACATAATTAAGTCCATTTATTTTGTTCCAATTCGTACATCCGTTGAAGATAAATATTCTTTCCCTTTCCAATTCTGAATACAGTTATTTGCATTTTTTTTTTTTTTTATATACTTCAGGCTAATTAAATAACTTCGTTTTTGAAAAGTATTTTGTAGTTTATACATATTTATAACATATACGCCTTCCTGTACATAATTCAGAGTGTAATTTATTATCTTTATCTTTATTTTGCAGACTTTCGTCGATAGAGACAGGATGGTAACAGCGAGAAGGTTTTTCAAGAGAATAGAATGAAAACTTCATTTTTCAAACGTTGTTATATGAATGAGGACCTTTTCTTTTAATTTAAAATTCAGGGTTTGTCAATAATTGACATTTCAATTTTGTTATTCATTTAATTTGTTTAATTTAAGATAAAATTTACGATCGTAAGGGTCCTATATTTAAATGTGTATGTAGCCTAAATTAAAGGCATCATCGTGCATGTACAGTACACGCAGTAGCAGTGCATAGTACTTCTGTCGTAGTACTTTTTACGTTTACTTCCTCAGTTGTAATTAACTTGAAACATTGCTGGATATAGTATGGCAATGTGTTTAGTTACTCAAAATGTTTACTTATAGAACTGCCGATCTTATATAACGTTAAGGCCCTCCCTCATTGACCTTCAACACTGACCCCGACATTGATTCTGCATCTTAAACAGACAAGAAAGAGTGTTTTCTATTTAACCCAAATGAAATCCTTGTAGCCTTAAATAAACATCGTACTTACACTTGTGGGCAATATCGTATTTACTGGCATACAACGAAGAACATGCTTAATAGTAATATGAGGGCCATGAGCTATAGTGAAATATTTGCCAGTCTCATTTCAAAGACAGTATTAAAAATGTATTTAGATATACCAAATACATTGATTTACTTACAGGTCAATTTTCAAAAAATTTGCTACTCTTAAAACATAATTTAAATCTTATTCTTTTATAGTATATCCTATAATCATAAAAATCTTTTAAAAACATATTTAACTGTAAACTATTATTATTATTATTATTATTATTATTATTATTATTATTAATATTATTATTGTAACTTATATCTGATTAAATTTCTTATTTACAAAATTACGTTCAGAATTTTTTAAAATTTTATGGTTTTTTTATTCATTGCTCGTTTTCTGTTTTTTTTGTAACGGAAAAAGTTTTCAATCGTCCCCGTGCAACTCTTTTTATTTTGTAAAGCAGTACGTAGGATATTTTAACTCCTATTCTTCAATATATGGTAGAAAATTGACACTATTTAATATTATAGCTTCGTGCGTGCCTTTTGATGGCTTTGTGTAACTACCTCATTAAAACCAAAACGATGTCCACAATATCTTGTCACCCCAGTAAAATACTAACTAATTTTAGTTTTTCTTTCAGACCCATAACAGCAACTATACCTTCAAATGGGTCCGAAAGAAAAACAAAAATCAATTAGTATTTTACTGGGATGACAAGACAAGACATTGTGGATTATACAAAAATAAGAATTTGATTAAAATATTTTTCAGCAAAAGTTCTGTACACACACACACACACACACACACACACACACACCACACACCGCTTCAAACTTGAAAATATTAATTTTAATTTTATTTAAATATTTTTGAGAGAAAAAAATTATTCCTTTAATTTCTTTAATTTTATTATTGGATGCGCGCAGCTAAAAACTTCTTTGTATTTTGTTAAACATTTTTGTGACAGTCATGAATGAGGAAGTTTAAGAAGTTTTATGTACGCGATGATCCTTCAACTGTTTTTTTAATATAGCTGGAATAGAGAAACACGATAGGAGGCCAAAATTATTCTCAAATTTCCAATACACTATTTTTATTATTTTTTAAAGTTTAACAGTTTAAAATTAATTTTTTTTTAAATCGTACAAAAATTCGATACTCGGCAAAAAATTGATTTAAAATTCTATAAAAATTCAACATTAACCAAACTGAAACATTGTAACAATAACTCTTATTTTGTGGTTTACCGTGGTGGGCCACTTAATTGTCCGCTCCTCGGATTACGTGTGACCCGCGGGCCGCAAATTGAAAAACATAAATGTAAATAAAACTTGGTACAGATTTCCTGATATAAAAATCTAAGAAAAAGCTTTATATTTCTATGTACATGAATCTACTGTATTCATGAGTTTGAATTTTATATGCATATATATATATATATATATATATATATATTGAAGTATACTAAGTATATTCGAAGGCATAGTAAGGTATTCTCCAACACAAAAGCCATCAGTGATATAATGAAAAGTAGTGTGATACAAATACTTATAAATGTTTTGTTGAGTTTTTCCTTTCCAATGTCTTGTTTGATGATGTACAGTTGGTTTAAAAATGTTCTGTGTCATGAAACGCCATGTTTCTTCAGATTGTATGTTAACATTGAACGGTGTGGGAATTATTTTAATTTATGTTATTTTGTGCTGCGTAGATTTTAAATCTCAATTATATATGTATAATCAACAACAATACATACACATATATATATATATATATATATATAGTGGTGCAGCCACTGTTTTATTGCACTTATTGCGCGCGCGGGTTCGTTTGTTCAGGATGGCTCTGGCTATCGCTCGGATGACCTTTCAATTTTATATGCCCAACTTCTCGCCTTACCTGTAGACAAATTTTAATTTTGAACTTTTAACATTAATTTACCCTTAGCTTACAAGAGAAAACTCTTTGAAGGTAGTGTAGAAAGAACACAATCTTTCGTATAAATTTTATTTCACAAAATTGAAAAATTTCACTCACAATAGAATATTAATTCAAAATAAATTTACAGATGTGTAGTTACAAATTTTTGTTAAAAAATAAATTTAAATTCCAAAAACTTTAGTCTCAAAGGGGTTTTTCATACAGTAGGTGCTTTAGGAAATAGCACTTCAAATTCCTTACAATAACAGTTTGCTTGCAACAAGTACGGAAATTTGCCAAAGCTCCGCGCGAGTCCCGCAGATTTTTAGGAAGCAATTTCACCAAATTAATGTTATCACAATTTTCAAAAGTTCTGTGCGAACTCAGCAAATTTCATCAGGAAAGAAAATTACCAAAAGTTGCTCAACACAAACATTTTAAAATCATTCCCGGAGATAAAAACAATAAACTCAACAAACTCAATATTTAAAATTTGGACATGTGAACAGAATTAAACTCTAAAAATTACTGGACACTTTCGGGTACTATTTTCACTTAAGTTTTTTTCTTGCCGACTCCACTTCATTTACAAAATGAGGTCTGAACCATAACTTAAATTCTTGAAACAAACTATGAAACAGTAAAACAATGAGATTCAAATTATTCGGAAAACGGAAACACATTAAAGTCGGTCTGTGGAATCAAAAGGTGCCACAAATTTTCAGGCCTGATTTAACAACACTTCATCTTTAGAGAGGTATGACTACAACTAACTCTATACCTCTAAGTCACACCTTAACATTAAAGAAACTCCTCCCATCAGTATCTAAATGACCATTTACATAACATGACGTCATTCGTACATAAATTTTAGTTTCTTATTCATCAACCTCAACTTCACTCTAACTAAGCTCAGCCTTTCCGTAAGAAAATATTTAAACTAAGATTTCCTCGTAGATGATTTTCCTGAGCCGTTGTATTTTCTGAGCTAATCGAGGTTTTGACATGTAGCAAGTGAAATAGATCTCACATGTTTACACTGAATTTTCACCATTAACCCTTTCAGGACGACCGGTACAAATTAGTAGCGTTTCAAATACACGCATTCATAATTTAACCCTACAAAAATTCCGCCCTTAAAGAGTTAACCAAAGAATAATAAAAAAAACTTTTACAAGCTTCAAAATGAAAAGACCCTAAAGCTAAATTTTTTTTTATTATTTTACGGACAGATTAATTGCTGAACATAGATCTGTTCCGTAGATTTCAAACACCAGTTCGATTTCTTGCCTCCCAAGTATCAAGTAACTTTGTTCTCATTTATGTCCAGGTCTTCGTTTTAAAGATTAATTTTCATAGGAAATTAAAACCATTTCAAAATCGCTTCTCTATTTTACGATTTTTTTTTCGATATGAGATTTAAACACATTTGTCGTTACAACAATATATATATATATATATATACGAGGTGTGATCAAGAGGTTTGGTAAATAGTCCCGCGACTAATGAACGCGTGTCACTTGGTGATGTCAGTGTGTATGGCTGATGACGTCACCTTGGCCATTTTCCAGATGCCAACAAACACCATTCAACTACGCCGCATCAGTGCGCCATGTCATTGCTTTGTGTGAGGGTGTTTTTGTGGCGTCTGGCGATTTTACAGAAAATGTCGGAATTTGAGCAACGTGCAAAACATCAAATTTTGTTTTAAACTTGGTAAAACAGTTACAGAAACGCACGGAATGCTTGCAGCTGTCTTCGGAGATGAAGTTGTTACAAACAAGACGGACGGACGACCACTTCTTTCATCATCTTCCAAAGACTCATTTCCTTCTCGAAATCTTCCAAACCACTTGTAAACAGTCTTGTTTGTAACAACTTCATCTCCGTAGACAGCTGCAAGCATTCCGTGCGTTTCTGTAGCCGTCTTACCAAGTTTAAAACAAAATTAGATGTTTGCACGTTGCTCAAATTTCGACATTTTCTGCAAAATCGCCAGACGCCACAAAAACGCCCTCACACAAAGCAATGACACGGCGTGCTGGTGCATAGTTGAATGGTGTTTGTTGGCATCTGGCAAGTGGCCAAGGTGACGTCATCAGCCATACACACTGACATCACCTAGTGACACGCGTTCATTAGTCACGGGACTATTTACCGAACTTTTTGATCACACACCGTATATATATATATATATATATATATATATATATATATATATATATAGGGTGGCGCAAAAGTCGCGCATCATAGGAATTCCCAGTGTTGACTATAATATATTATTTTTTTCTTTTAGGTAGGGGATGGCTGCGAAATTAACAATAGACGAGAGGGTGAGCTTGGTTTTAATGTATGGAATACAGGTACAACAAATCGATGAATCGGTACAGAATTTAAATTATGTACCGATTCATCGATTTGTTGTACCACCCTGTATATATATATCCTTTAACGCGTGATTCAGTATTATAATGACAAACCAAAGAATTGTATAAATGATTTTTGTTTTAGAATTTAGACTATCATGCATGTACATATTTTTAGCTGAAAAACTATATATATCTATATACTGTATATATTAGTAGTTGTTAACACTGTCACTTCAACGCCTTGTCTTCTTTGTTTGTTTGCCTTTTATATAAGGGATCGTGAATAATATATATATATATATATATATATATTATATATATATACAGTACAGTATGTATATATATATATATATATATATATATATTATATATAGATATATATTATATATTATATATATATATACACACTAATGATTTTAAATGTTTATTATAAATATCGATGATCCCATGTTAATAATATTAAGAATATATACTTATGCCTATTTCTATCCATATATATATATATATATATATATATATATACACACACAGTATATGCTGGTCCTGGTTTGTATATTTAACAATACAAGTTATTATATAGCATTTTAAAATACTATTTAATATATACAGAAAGTTTTTAACATTAAATTTATTTGATGTTAAATTTATGTAACACTATTTATTATATTATTTGTAGGAATTGCTGTAGCTTCATTCAGTTTTAAGTCCCTTTTACGCCATACAAATGGCATTCGTAATAATTGTTATAATTCCTATGAGGTTAATTGTATATATATATATATATATATATATATATATATATATATATATATAAACGCTTCGAAAAGACTGATGATAAATGAAGGTATTATACGTAGAATTTAAAGGCATGTCAAATATTCCGTGGGCATAAAATCTTTAAAACAAATTGACAATTATTGTGGTATTTACAAAGACGGAGCAAAAAGGTTATTGACAGTCTTGCACGTATCGTGTTTAGTTGGTTGGTTAGGATTTCGTTCTACGTCTTTTATCTAACTGATGGTAGTTGGGCGATAACGCCACCATCAACCAGGGAAAATGAGTTCCCTTTAAGAGGGGAACTGGGTCTTATCATCCTGTTTAGTTATAAGATGTTGCGTGAGGAGACCGAGAATAGGGTTGTGCGTAGGTTGCGCACAGATGTATATACGTCTGTGAGGTTGGCAATAACGTGGGATCAATGTCCCAATGGGAGTAAGACCATAAAGTGAAAGTTTCGTATGAACAGTGGGGTTCATACAGTTAGGTAATTTAAAAGGTGTAGTCGACAACCACCAGCTTTTTGAGATGCTCGCCAAAGAGCCCAGCTTATACCCAGCTACTGCGAGGAGCGGTGGGGCTGCAGCCCAGGGGATGAGGAGTCAAACCCTCGTTGCTATTTGAATTATTAGATCCCTACAATAATACGGATGTTTGTATTCATTCGTTCCTCATTAATAGTCTCCATTTTGTTTTAAGAAGCGAATCATTGACGTAGAGGCTGTAATGTAATTGAGGTTAACGGACATTTAATCAAGTTATTTTGATTTAGGTTAGGTTAGGTTAAGTTAAGTTAATTTGTCAGTTTTTAGAATGCCGATAGAATATCCCGACGACCAAATTGGTTTAAGCCCAATACAATCACCCCCCCCTTTTTTTCCTTGCGTCAGTGTGTGTTCCAATTGCACTTTCGTATTATTATTATTATTATTATTATTATTATTATTATTTTTGCTATTTTTTATTGCTATTATTATTATTTTGTTTAAAATTTTTGCCATACATTTTCACTATAGCTGTTCTTCAGCTAATCCATATAAGCACACCGGACAAAAAATTAGTCACCCCTAACAGCACCGATAGTAGGAAGTTCAAGGTCACACAGAGGGCGCTGATGTAGCATTGGTAAGTGATAAGTAGCGGTGACGTAGCACACAGGATCAGATCTGTTTCGTGAGGTGGTGAAGAACAAAGTGTGTGTTGGATATAGTCTGCAAAATGGGTCGTGAGGCAGACGTTACTCAGTGGCAAAAAGGAGCCATCGTGTTTGGCAGAGCCCACGGACACAAAATGTCTGAAGTAGCCCAATTTGTTGGTGTGTCAACGCGTACTGTCCAGCGAGTTTACAAAGAGTGGTGTAGTTCGCAATCAACTGAAAATCGACGGCGTAACTGTGGCCGGAAAACAATTCTCGACAATAGTGACCGCCGCCATGTTTCTCGTCTAGTAACTGCAAATCGTTTTCAAACCAGAGAACAATTGCTCCAAGAAACCAATGAGGTTCTCCAGCGACCAATTTCCGAACGGACATTGCGACGAGAACTGCATGCGATGGACATCTGGAGCAGGGTACCACGGAAGAGGCCGCTGTTAACAGCAAGTCACAAATTGGCACGTTATAAATGGGCTCAGAGGCACAAAAACTGGACTGCGGCAGATTGGAAACGTGTAATTTGGTCCGATGAGTCCCGTTTTTGTTTGTTCTCCAATGATGGGAGGCGACGAGTACATCGCAGGTCCAATGAAGACTTTAATCCTGAATGCGTCGAAGGTGTTGTTCAGGCTGGAAACAGAAAGTGAAGCGCAGGAATAAACACCCACGGACTCTGTCGGAACTTCGGGACCGGCTGATGAACGAGTGGCAGCAAATCGATGTTCAGTACATGCACAACCTCGTAGAGTCTCTGCCTCGCCGGATTCGTGCGGTTATCAAGGCCAGAGGCGCCGTCA
The DNA here is from genome assembly GCA_023014485.1 of Bathynomus jamesi. Lineage (NCBI taxonomy): Eukaryota > Metazoa > Arthropoda > Malacostraca > Isopoda > Cirolanidae > Bathynomus > Bathynomus jamesi. The sequence goes on along the minus strand of JAJOZX010001308.1, from coordinate 900,519 downwards.
CACGTTATTAGGTACATTCTGAGATGGGTGACTAATTTTTTGTCCGGTGTGCTTATAAGGTGTGTGTATAAAGTAACGCAAGTGAAGAGAAAAATCTAATTTGAACTGGTTGATTTGAATGTGATATGCCGTGGAAGAGCTTGTATAGAGGTCGATGGTGGACATTTTCAACACCTCTTATAAACCTTACTATCGAATATACAGTTGTTATAAAGTATGTGTAATAAATACTACCCGTACATGTTCACTCGCGTTAATATAGGCCCTAATTCAAATCGGATTAGGCTCTTCACTCGCGTTACTTTATACACACTCGGTAGTATGTATGTACATCTGTACATTGCGGGCATTCGCCCTTGGCCCCTCGTTCCTGCATAAAAAAAACGACTTCCATAATATTCTCTTCTTTGTATGTACATTTATATACTTTTTAAATTATAATGACTAGCCTAAAGTTGTTACATGTAATATTACAAAGTACAACTTTTTTTTTTCTTTTTTCTCAATTACTTTTTTGCCAGCGATGTGAAGACACCGAGGTCGGGGGTTCGAATCCCGATAATGCTTGTAATATAATAATAATGATACGGGAGTTAAGAGCGATGGGCCCCATTAGTTGGCCTGGGCTCTGTGCGAGTTTCTGGCCCCTCCTCACTGTTTATTATATTACTCTTTTTGCAGTTCTTGTATAAACGAGTTTTATACAAAAGTTAATTTACATGAAAGTATTTTACTTTTTTTATCATAATTTCACAATAATTACTTTTAATATTTCACGTGACTTCATTACATTTTAGTTGTAAAACTCCCATCAAAGGAAACTGTTACCATGGTGACTTCAATATATATATAGATGACACTGATGAGGACGTTACCAGGGATAACACAGTAACATCCTTCGCCGATGACACAAAAATTATTAGAAAAATAAGAAACCCAGGGGGTAGGCAAACAGACGTGAAAAGAATCTACAATTAGTCGGAAGACAACAATATGAAATTTAACACTGAGAAATTTCAACTGTTAAGGTACGGAAAAAGGGAGGACCTAAAATCCATGGAATGCTATACCCCAAATGAACAGGAAATTCAGAGAAATTCTAAAGCAAAAGATTTAGGAGTTGTAATGACTGATGATACGAAATTTGAAACACAAAATAAGAGAGCAGTAAACAGAGCAAAGAGAATAACTGGACAGATACTGAGAACCTTTAAACGAAATGATATGAATATGATGGTTCCTCTAGTGAAAACACTGATCATATCCAAATTGGAATACTGCTCGGCGGTCCTAACATCCCTGTCACAGATTTGTGACTATGCTGCTCCAACCAACTAGAATTGTGATTCCATAGAGCTGATGTGACTTCTCAATGCTACCCCAGGCTAATAATATCCAAATAGAAAAATACATTTATATACCAAAACACTTTAATACTAACAAGACAATATTACACGAGCTTGCCAATCCTTTAATTTTACTTTGGGAATGATTTTCTTATGACTCAATTTCATTCCTATATTCAAATTTAACTCAATTAGTTGGCACAAAATAACTGAATTTGTTACAATGGAAAATCTTAATGATTAGCATCTACAGTTTAGCAATTAGAACTCAATACCTAATTTAACTTACTTAACGATATTATTCCTGCAATTATACCCATATTAGATGTGTACACAATTTCTTAATAAATTGACACATACCAATGAAATAGATTTGAGGACTAAAAGTGATTAACCTTACACCTTAAACTGCAATACTCCATATAACATGTGCCCATCACCAGGATCTAAAAATACACTATTGGGCCCTCATCATCACGTAGGACCATACCAATGTTAACTCCAGTTGTAAGTATTTTCATTTATGTTAAACACTTTATGTATCAGAAACACTTTTTGAATGCCATACGGAATTAATAAACCTTATTTCTGCACCTCAAGCCCTTGTGTTTAATTTCCAGATAAACAATGCTGTGCCCGCTAACGCTAACTACCATAAAATTTAGCGCCGCTAACGCTAAGCATTTCAACAGTTAGTGCCGCTAACGCTAACGCTAATTTTGTCGCTAATTTTATCTGAAACCATCCCAATTTATATATATTCTGCCTTCCGTAATTTATTTACATATATTAGCAAACACCTTGATATAAATAGTTGCTAAGGTACAAAAATGTGACGTTATAGTCGGCGAAAATGAAAAAAAATTTATGTAGGAGTCAAGTTCCTTTCGTATATATTAATAGGGAAAACAAACCAACGGGAGAATAAATTCTATCCAATTTATACAAGTGATTTTGAAAAAATTAGCGATTAGCGGTTAGCCATTGACTTGCTCTAAAAACTTAGAGCCGCTACCTGTTTCACTAACATTTTTGAAAATTAGCGGCGCTAACGGTACCGCTAATAAAAAGCTAGCGCCGCTAATCCCAGCACTACACATAAATTAGTTTTCTTTCATTGGACAACCAACAATTGAAACAGATTGTTCTACTTGCGGATACTCCAGAGAAGCCTCCAATTCTCTTGAGTCTGGAACTTTGTACTTGTGCCAGCTTGCAATTTTTCCCAGTACCCACTAGGAATTCCTCTTGTCTGGCTATTTCTCACTTGTCCATGGGTGGGCCCTTCTGTTCTCTACACCCATTCAAGCTGGAGTTACTGGCAAACCGACAAGCTGTTCAGTGCCTCCACTGATTCTACCTTTAAATAAAATCATATTATAAATATCTGTGCCCTGAAACCATTGCCCCCACCATATTCATACATAACATCCAAGTCTTGCCCTACACGCAGTAGCGATATCTTTGATTTACAACAGCATGAGAATTTATCTGATTTTAGCATATATACTCATTTACATTCTACTCTTGGCATCAGCCAATATGAGAAATTTAGCAGAAGCAGTATACCAACTTCAATGGATTATACTGTAGTGACTCCAAATCTCATGTAAAATGAGATAAGTGATACCCATGCCCCTTTTAGTCATGCCATTTATCGGGAAAGGGACTCAACAAGTTGGCAATTAGCAATTTGGTTTGAAAAGTAATATCTATCTGGTCATCTCTGCCATATCTCTCAATTTGAACCTCGACTCACAATCTGTTTTACTTCGGTCCTAATTTCTCAAACATTGTCTGCCCTTTCTATGTAGGCCTACTATCTATTTATTTATTTATTTATTGCCTACTTCACAAATTTAATTAGTTTGATACAATCATAATCGTTTAGACTACCAAGCTTTACCCTTTATCTGGCCCATATCGAGGTTCACAGGAACCATATATATATATATATATATATATATATATATATGTATATATATGAAAATTATTTCACGAAAGTAACACGTGAAAAATATTTATGATAAATAAAACCACGAAGGAAAGGAAACACAGAATGGTGCTCAAGCGCTTTCGTCTAATGACATCCTCAGGAACACTGTGTTCCTGAGGATGCCATTAGACGAAAGCGCTTGAGCACCATTCTGTGTTTCCTTTCCTTCGTGGTTTTATCATCATATATATATATATATATATATATATATATATATATATATATATATATATACTGTATATATATATACTGCTCCAGGTTATGTGGCAATTTTACATTGATCAGTTGTTCCCATCTTTGAAACAGACACACGGAGCTGGTTTCCGTGAAGCTGGATATGTCCCATATACTCTATCTCAACAGAACATCTGTTGTTATATGTAAATTTGTTGTCCTTACCCAGGTTATCTGCTAGATAACTCGCATCTATTTTTTTTTTCACTCTAATCAATTTAAAGCTCGCCTTATGATGTGCCCAAACAGCATTTCCATCTTAGCGACACGACACTCAATCCCACGGCAGAATGAAGGAAATTTTTTGTTTACTTTGTGTCATGCCCCAAATATGTTTTGCCATACACCAGATTTCATGCTAAAATCCACCAGATCCACTTCCTTACACACCAAAGCTTTACAGCCAAGATCAATGGGTGCAAAGAACTAAATTACTGGGAAAGGTTACATGAATTGAACCTATATTCACAGGAAAGAAGAAGAGAGAGGTACAGCATTTTTTACACTTTGAAAATAATGCAGAAACTAGCCCCTAATCTTACTCTGAGCACTATAACCCCCCAAACAACAGTGGAAAGTAGGAAAAGACCGTGTCATGTTCCCAAATTGAAGGCTAGACAGGAAACATCCTCAACCCTGGAGGAAAATTGTTTTGTTGTGAGAGGACCAAGACTGTTTAACCAGCTGCCCAAAGAACCAAGGAACACGAGTGATGTTGCGATGGACATCTTCAAAAGAAGATTAGACGCCTGGCTCAGAACAATCCCCGATGAGCCGGGCGTACCTGGCTATGTCAGGTGGAGAGTACAAGAAACTAACTCTCTTCTTCACTAGGTCACCTTGTCGGGCCTTTAGATTGGGAACACTGCACATTCTCCCTTTCCTATTTTCCACCGTTGTTTGGATGTTAATTGGGTTTAGTTTGAGGTTTGGTACCAGTTTTTCGATCATTTTCTATCTGTAAATTATGGTGTACCTCTCTCTTCTTCTTTCCAGGGAATACAGATTTAGTTCATGTAGTCTTTCCTAGCAGTTGATTTCTTTCCAGCCATCAATCTTGGCTGTAAAATGTGTCTGAATTTCTTCTCGTTTATTAATTTCTTCCTTTTTATATGGGGACGTCAAAAATGAGCAGTATTCACGTTTTGGTATGATCAGTGTTTTCAGCAGGGGAATCATTATTTTCTTGTCCTTTCTTTTAAAGGTTCTTAGTTCCTGTTCCGCCACTCTTTTTACTTTGTTCTCGCTATCTAATTTTGTGTCTCGAATTTCGCATCATCCGTTAGCATGATAATGAACAGAAGTGTGGCCAAACTGTTCCTCGTGGTAGTGAGCTGCATACTTCCGATCCTTGAATTTTTATGACCTGTAGACGTTCTCTGAGGAAAGTGTAGATCCATTTTCGCACTTTGAAGGTTATTCCCATATATTTCATTTTATGTGCTATTATACCATGATCACATTTGTCGAACGCTTTAGCAAAATCCGCGTATATGACATCGTAGTTTTCATTGCTTTCAAGTGCGTGCGTCTAGGATATTGTTATAGTGCTTTATAAGTTGTGATAGGCATTATCTTCCTGATCGGAATCCGTGCTGATTCTCGTTGAATCTTTCCAGTGTCTCCAAGAAATCATAGATTTTCTCTCTAATTATTCTTTCAAATACTTTGGTAAGATGGGACGTCAATGACACTGGTCTATAGGTCTTTGCTTAAGATCTATTCCCTCCTTTATATATAGGGACAATGTTTGCTCCTTTCAGGATGCTCGGTATTTCCCCAGTGTCCAGGGATCTTCTCCATATGCAGTATAAGGGTGTAGCTATTTCACTTTTACAGTTTTTAATGAATAATGCATTCCAATTGTTCGGACCTGCAGCTGAATGTGATTTCATTTGTCCTATAGCTCACCCTATATCTTCTGGAGTAAAATCAAAATCTGTTATACAATCTCCTTGTAATTTTTCTTCAAAGAATGCATCTATGTCAGGTACCGCTTTGTCACTTTTTGGGGAGTGAAGACTGATTCGTACTGGGCTCTCAATGTTTTAGATAGTGACGCGTTTTTGTTTCCTTTTCGCATAGCTATAGAAGTATTTCGGGTTTTCCTTTATTACTTCTACCGCCTTTTCCTCTTCCCTCTCCGTATGGTCCTTAATCAGGGTTTGTATTTCCCTGTCGATACTCTGCAGTTTTTCTTGCATTACTTGTATTACTTAGTGTTGTCTCTGCAATTAACTAACTTCGCCGCTACGCTCTTTCTTCAGAATATTGTTTGCTTTTGACTCTCGAAACAGTTCTTTTTTTCCTTTTGGCTGTGCTTTCGGAGCATACTTTTCTGAAATTTCCAACGTGTTTTCTTCCAAGGTTGTTCGTATTTTTTCGGTTGTTTTATTCTCTAAAACTCTTTTCCACTCTATTTGGGCCATTTGTGATCTGATTTCTTCCAAATTTATAGTCTTGGAGTTTAAGTTAAAAGTCCCAGATTTGCTTTTCTTCAGTATGAGTATTGTCTTTTAATCCTGTCACCATATTTGTTGATATCTCGATTATGTTGTGGTCTGAGATAATAGTTGGGGTTTATTTTTATATCAGCAATCAAGTTCCTGTTATTCGTGAATACCAGATACCAGAATACCAGGCAGTTATTTTTTCTGGTGTTTGCTGTTATCTCTTCTGTTATTCGTTTGTTAGAATAATCAACATTTTCAGAACCATATATATATATAATGTAAAGAACGACGCTTGTGTAGAAGAGGTACCTCTCAGGAAACGAACCCGGGATCATCCAATTGCCGGTCGGATATGCTATCCACTACGCCAGGGGTCACCAACCTGGGCGGTAGCGTCCACTAGTGGGCTCACATTAAAGGTAATTAAACATTTATTTAATTATTTATTTTATCGATTATGTTGATTTATTCTTTTTGATCTAAGGTGGGCGATAAGCTTTTTTAATTTTCAAAAAATCGTAAAAGTGGGCGGTGAACAAAAAAAAGGTTGGTGACCCCTGCACTACACCAAGGACCTCGATCAATCAGAAGTCGTAATTCTCCTACATACGAGCGGAATCAAATGCCCTGAGGGGGCACCTTCGCATGTCGTACATATATACATTTTAACTGCAAACAACACACAGTATAATTAATGTAAAGAACGACGCTTGTGTAGATTGTTTCTGCTTGTATATAGGAGAATTACGACTTCTGATTGATCGAGGTCCATGGTGTAGTGGATAGCATATCTGACCGGCAATCGGATGATCCCGGGTTCGATTCCTGGGTGGTACCTCATTTTTCATTTGTTCGTTCTCCCTCCTCATCTTGTGCGGAACGCTCTTCTACACAAGCGTCGTTCTTTACATTAATTATACTGTGTGTTGTTTGCAGTTAAAATGTATATATGTACGACATGCGAAGGTACCCCCTCAGGGCATTGGTTTCTGCTCGTATGTAGGAGAATTACGACTTCTGATTGATCGAGGTCCATGGTGTAGTGGATAGCATATCTGACCGGCAATCGGATGACCCCGGGTTCGATTCATGGGTGGTACCTCATTTTTCATTTGTTCGTTCTCCCTCCTCATCTTGTGCGGAACGCTCTTCTACACAATCGTCGTTGTTTACATATATATATATATATATATATATATATATATAATTTAGGGTGGTCCAAAAAATAAAATTTTGTAATTTTTTACCTCCACATGGCTGCTCCTGTTCCTATATCTATCAAACATCTCCATGCCAAATTTCAGCCTAATTGAATGATATTTACTGGTCGCTATGAATTTCATTTTACTACTCATTTTCTAGTAGATTAATCTTCTGGGTTAAAAAAAATGAAAAAACAAGGGCAAATACTAGTTTATTTGTTTGAAAACAGATTAAATCTCAAATCTCGGTGATATTCTCCGTCTCACGTGCTGTCAGCTGTAGTTGATGCTTGAACAGATAAATTTTGAGGACGTAGATGGCCTTGGCCATCCAGCGTGCGTGGTGAGTTGGTCTTGGAGCGCGAACTTTGACTTCTTTCTCATCACGGCACCCGAGGAAGGTGAGGCAGAGTCGTAACAATTCCTCGTAGTCATCATGCGATTGTTTAGACTCCAGTGCCTTTGTGAAGTACTGGATCATTTCCTCTCGAAGCTGGAACATCTTTGGATCTCTGAATGGGTTGTTTGAAGCCTTCATGAAGGAATCCTTCTGAAGTAATGGCCATTTTTTCTGAAAACGTTTAAAGAGTCATTTCAGGGCCACCTGTGGGTCCAAGAAGTGCGTTGCAGGTGTTTGACAAGACAACTTCAAGGATATGATGTCGACAAGAGATCCAGACAAGTTCCCTCCCTACTGCTTTTTTCAATCATGGTACAGGATCCCCTGTGAAGCCAGTATTAGAGGCAGTTGTGTCATATACGAGACCTTGGATCTCACCGCGAAGATTCCAGTCATCAATCGTCGAAATACAAGTCTTGGCCTGTTCTCCTGTAGCTCGTTGTATTTTTGGCACGATTAGGAATTTTTCCATCCCATTTCCCGTAACGATTACCGCGGTTCGTTCGGCTGTTTCCTTTGCGCCGCCGATGTCGGGAAGTAGTTTCCCATCCCATTGAAGAAGAAGAGGTCCTTCGACAGAAAACGAAGCTTGATCCTCTTTGGCTGCTGCCTGCCTTGCTTGCCTTCTTGAACGACGGATGGAGCTGCGTGAGAGAGTCATTGTAGAAATATCACAGCCCAGGGCTTGCGCGACTGATCCAGTAACGAAGGCTGCTCCTCGATCGGGAAGGTTGACGCGATCAAGAGCAGCAACCACATCTGGTGATGTGAAGATATTGTTTCGTTTCGGAGGATAAGAATGTACATCTTCTCTTCCGGTCGAAGTCGACGGACGATAATCATCGTCGTCAGCGTTGAATTCTTCAGAGGATGAAGTGGATGTGCTGGATGATGGAAGAGCAGCAGCTCCACCCTGGAATGCAGCCTCTCTTTCTTTGTACCTTAGAGCTTTGTCAGCATCTTTCTCCTGTCGACATCTCTTGCGGTATTCCTTGGCAAAATTAATCTTGTCAGGGCCTGTCATACTGCAGGAAAAGACGTCTTCTCGTTGCATCATCAGGAATTGGCGGTTTTCTTCATTGTCTATCACCTTCAAGGCGTCCTTCGAGGCAACGTCGAAAAGCTCTGAGAGTCTCTTGGAACATGCTCTCTTTCACTCTGCAGCTTTGTAGCTGCGTCTTGCAGTTTTTCTTCAACGCAAGGAACTCTTCGTACGCAGGAATCGACCTGCTGTGTAGAAATCCTTGCTCTCTTCCACACTTGCAGGGCCTTTTTGCAGACCAAGTTGTAGCTCTCTTTCAAGGCCTTGGACTGTTCATGGTGGTGAAACTGAACCAAACGAAGCACATCACCACATGTGGGTAGCCTTGCAGTTGATAACTCGTTGCTGGGCTTTCCTAGAACCCACGTTTCTGCAGATGAGCGAGTACTTCTAGCCATAACCTGAAAAATGAGAGAAAATAATGCATTAACTGTTTAGTACCAAAGCACAATTATATAAGTGTTAAAGTAAAAAATTGCATAGTCAAAATAAATAAAGTAAAAAAAATTGGTTACAGTCAGTGGTTAGTGGTTGATGGGTAGGAAGATAGCCAAATTTTTAAAAATATATTTAAGAATAAGTAAATTTGCATATAAAAAGAACATAATTTTATATATAATATATATATATATATATATAATATATATATATTATATATATATGTGGTGATTGGTGACTTCAACAGTAAGATTGGAAGTGATAATGTTGGATATGAGGAAGTTATGAGAAAATTTTGGATAGGAGATAGAAATGAAAGAGGAAAATGGATGTTAGACTTCTGTAAAGCAAAACAGCTGTGTATAGCAAACTCCTCTCTCAACATAGAGAAAGCCATAAGTACACATGATTGGTCACACCCTCATGGAGTACATAAGAGCTGCATAGACTACTTTTTAGTCAATAAACGCTGGAGATCGGCGATAAGCAATACGAAAGTGATGAGAGGTGCGGATTTCGGGACAGATCATGAGATGCTCCTATCCAATATCAAAGTCGAGTTCTACATGGCAAGGAAGTCAACAAATGAGAGAACACGGTATAATGTAGAAAAGCTAAAGAATAGCGAAATTAGAGATGAGTTTCAGGTAACGATCTGCGGGAGATTTGCAGTCCTTATGAACGAAAACGAAGATATAGATGGGTTATGGAGTAAGGGCAGAGATCACCTGAAACAAGTGGCGGAGCAATTACTGGGTAAGAGGAGGAAACTAAAACAAGGTTGGATGACGGAGGAAGTACTGAGGAAGTGCGACGAAAGGAGAGAAACCAAGAAAAGGAAAAATAACAACCCTACGGAGGAAAATAAAAACCGATATAGATAATTGTGCAGAGAGGCGAAGGAGACCTGGATCAGAGAAAAATGCGAGAAATGTGAAAGCAGCTTTAGAACTGGTAATTCGAAGGCCCTATACAAAACGGTTAAAGAGCTGACGAGAGAGTGGACCCACCAATCAGTAGCAGTAAGAAATGCGGATGGTGAAAACGTTTCAAGCGAGGAGAAGGTGAGAGAAGTGTGGAAGAGCCACTACCAGAGGCTTTACAGAGGACCAGAGGAGGAGTTCAGTCTTCTAAACTTCCCGGAGCTGCAGAGACAGAATGCAGAGCGGATAGATACACCAGAAGTGTTGCAAGCGGAGGTGAGAAGCAGTATACAACGGATGCTAGGGATAAAGCTCCCGGGGCAGATGGAGTGGTGCAGGAGCTGTTAGACGCGGGTGGAGACGCGATGGTGGAGTGGCTCACAAAGCTGTTCCAGAGGGGACTGACTGAGGGAGTCTTCCCTCAGGAGTGAGGTCGGGCGGTTATTGTGCCGATCCACAAGAAAGGAGACGTGACTGCAGGGCCGGATTTACTTGCTTGTGGGCCCTAGGCCAAACCTTATCAGTGCCCCCCAAAAAAAATATTATATATATATATATATATATATATCGTAATATTGTAATGTAAAAAAAAAGAAGAATTACAACATAATGTAACACATCAATAATTTTATTCAAATTAGTTTTATATCATGTACAACTTATTCTTACACAAAGGAATAATGGAAAAAAATACAGTCAAATTGAAGCATAATAAATTTTGCAATAAGAATTACAACATAATGTAATACATTACACATTAATAATTTTTAATCAAATTAGTTCCATATCAAGTACATCAAAGTAAATCAAGTTCCATATCATGTACATCTTACACATAGGAATAATGGAAAAATACAATGAAACTGAAGCATAATAAATTTTGCAAGCACAACTATGTGAAGTTCAAAATGACTTTTTCCTGCTTTTTTCTATGGCAAATTTGTCAATGATACTGTTTGTGTCAAGGGATTGTAGGAGGTCCCCAGTGGGCCCCCAGTTACTGGTGGGCCCTAGGTCAATGGCCTATGTTGCCTATTGGAAAATCCGGCCCTGCGTGACTGTTTGCGGTAATTACCGACCCATAAGTTTGCTCCCGCACGCGTATAAAGCTTTAGCCAGGATTATCCAACGGAGATTTAGTAATAGAGAAGAAGAAATACTAACAGAAGAACAGGCCGGCTTTAGAGCTGGCAGAAGAACGATCGACCAGATCTTCACCTTTAGCCAGATCGTGGAAAAGAGGTGGGAGTTGGGAAGGGACGTCTGTATATTTGTGGATTTCAAACAAGCGTTTGATTCGGTTTGGAGAGAGACGATGGTGGCGGTGTTGCGGGCTTATGGTTTCGAGGATGATTTGGTATGTTTGTTCAGTAGACTGTATGAGTCAACTAGCGCGGTGGTAAGCAAGGGACCAACGGTCACAGAAAGTTTCCACACGAAATGTGGAGTGATGCAGGGATGCCCGCTCTCCCCTCATCTGTTCAATCTGTATCTGGAAAGAGTGATGAGGGAGGCCCTTGACGGTTGTGAGGATGGTATATTGGTAGCTGGAGAGTGTATCACCAATCTGAGACACGCCGACGACATTGTGTTGATGGCAGATTCCGTCAATCAACTGCAGGGAATGGTGAGAAGATTGGAGAGAGTATGTGCAAAGTATAAACTTGTCATCAATGCAAATAAAACAAAGGTAATGAAGATAGGCAGGAGAAGGGAAGATATTCGTATAGAGCTGGCCACAGGAGAGATTGAGCAGGTGACTTGCTTTAAATATCTGGGTGTATATTATACCGAGGATGCCGGCTCGTATAATATGATAAGAAATAGAATCGGACTGGGACATGTCGCATTCAGGAAACTGACAAAAGTATGGAGGGACCAATCCATCTCGCGCAAATTGAAGCTTCGACTCATGAATAGCGTAGTAATACCTACTGTATTGTATGGAGCGGAGTGTTGGGCGATGAAACGGAAAGAAGAACGTAAATTGCTGGCATTTGAAATGTACTGCCTTAGGAGGACACTAAATGTAAGGTGGAAACAGAGGATAAGTAATGAAAGAGTGCGGGAGATGGCCGAGCTGGATTGGAACATCGTGGAGAGAGAATGACATACAGAGGAGATGGTATGGTCATGTCGAAAGAATGGATGCTGGAAGATGGCCGAGGACAGTACTATACGGACGAATGCACGGTAACAGACCAAGGGGAAGACCTAGAACAACATGGTGGCGAAGCTTGAGGAACTCGAATGCACGACTCCCAGTGAGAGAGATGACGAATTTGGCAACAGATCGGGCTGCGTGGCGGAGATACCGGCGCACCGTTATGAAGGACCCCACCTGACAACGGTCAGAAGGGACTTAAACTAATATATATATATATATATATAATATATATATATATATATATATATATATATTTATACGATAATAAGTAAATCAAACAGCTATGTAAAACTCCTAGCAGTGAAAATAGAAAAACTAAACTTGATAGTAATAGTCATCTATAGACCTCCAAGCACCCCAACCGAAAAATTCTCGGAGGCCATTGATGACATTAGAAAGCTAATAAAGGCCATAAACCCTCCATCCCCAATATAATGATCTGCGGAGACTTTAACTTCCCATTTATAAAATACAAAAAGGTGAATAGGAATTATATATTCACCAGGACAAGGGGGGCACAAGAGAAGATCAGGAACAAGCAAAAATGTTGATGGCTCTCACAAACGAGTTTATGCTGACACAGGAGATAACAGAAAATACCAGAAAAAATAACTGCCTGGATCTGGTATTCACGAATAACACGAACTTGATTGCTGATATAAAAATAACCCCAACCATTATCTCAGACCACAACTTAATCGAGATATCAACAAATATGATGGCAGCATTAGAAGACAATACACATATTGTGGAAAGAAGTAAATTCGGGGCCTTTAACTTAAACTCGAAGACTATAAATTGGGAAGCAATCACATCGCACATGGCCCAAATAGAATGGAGAACAATTTTCGAGAATAAAACAACGGAAGAAATTCTAACAACTTTGGAGGAAAAAACGCTGAGAATTTTAGAAAATATGCTCCGAAATCACAGCCAAAAGGAAAGAGGAGCTGGCTAGAAAGGCAAAAGAGAAGACTATTCCGCAAAAGAAAGAGAGTGGAGGCGAAGTTAGGAAACTGCGGAGATAATGGCAGGAAAATAATAAAAGAAAAACTGGAGGGTATCGATAGGGAAATACAAGCCCTGATTAAGGACCATACAGAGAGGGAAGAGGAAAAGGCGGTAGAAGCAATAAAGGAAAATCCAAAATACATCTATAGCTATGCAAAAAGGAAAACAAAAACGCGCGCCGCTATTGGGCCCTTAAGGACGGGAAATAATGAACTAACCGACGATCCAAAAGAAATATTTGATACATTGAGTGCTCAATATGAATCAGTTTTCAGTACCCCAAAAAGTGACAAAGCGATACCTGACATAAATGCATTCTTTGAAGAGGAATTGCAAGGAGAGTATATAACAGACTTTGAGTTTACACCAGAAGATGTAGCGAGAGCTATAGAACAAATGAAACTACATTCAGCTGCAGGTCCGGACAATTGGAACGCATTTTTGATTAAAAACTGTAAAAATGAAATAGCTACACCTTTATACTGGATATGGAGAAGATCCCTAGACACTGGGGAAATACCGAGCATCTTGAAAAGAGCAAACATTGTCCCTATATATAAAGGAGGGGACAGATCTCAAGCAAAGAACTATAGACCAGTGTCATTGACGTCCCACCTCACCAAAGTATTTGAAAGAATAGTTAGAGAGAAAATTTATGATTTCCTGGAGACACGGGAAAGATTCAACGAAAATCAGCATGGATTCCGATCAGGTAGATCATGCCTATCACAACTAATAGAGCACTACAACAATATCCTAGATGCATTGGAAGGCAATGACAACTACGATGTTATATACACAGATTTTGCTAAAGCTTTCGATAAATGTGACCATGGTATAATAGGACATAAAATTAAAGACATGGGAATAACAGGCAAAGTGGGAAAATGGATCTACAACTTCCTTAGTGATCGTCTGCAGGTCGTCAAAATTCAAGGTATATCATCATCAGAATCGGAAGTACGCAGCTCAGTACCACAAGGGACAGTACTGGCCCCACTCCTGTTCATTATCATGCTAACAGACATAGACAGCGGAGTAAACAGCAATAGTATAGTAACATCCTTTGCAGACGATACAAAGATCAGCAGAAAAATCAGCGATGTACATGACGTGGAGGCCTTGCAGAGGGACACGAACAAAATATACAAATGGTCAGAAGACAACAACATGTCATTCAACGCCGAGAAATTTCAACTCTTGAGATATGGTAGAAAAGAAGAACTTAAACAGACTGCATATTATGCTCCAGATAGACAGGAAATTCAGAGAAGCATGAAAGCGATTGATCTCGGGATAATAATGACAGATGATGCGAAATTCGAAACACAAAATCAGATAGCGATAAATAAAGCAAAAAGAGTCGCCGGACAGGTTCTAAGAACGTTCAAGAGAAGGGACAGGACAGTAATGATTCCCCTGCTAAAAACACTGATTATACCAAAACTTGAATACTGCTCAGTTTTGACGTCCCCATATAAAAAGGAAGAAACTAATAAACTAGAAGAAACGCAAAGGCATTTCACAGCCAAGATTGATGGCTGCAAAGAACTCAACTACTGGGAAAGACTACGTAAACTAAATCTGTACTCACTGGAAAGAAGAGAGAGAGGTACATCATAATCTACATATGGAAAATGATCGAAAAACTGGTACCAAACCTAAAACTAAACCCAATTACCATTCAAACAACCCTGGAAAATAGGAAAGGCAGAATGTGTAGTGTTCCCAAATTAAAAGCACGACAAGGGACCTCCTCAACCCTGAAGGAAAATAGCTTGGTGGTCAGGGGGCCAAGACTTTTCAACCAGCTTCCTAAGGACCTCAGAAACGTAACGGGGGTCAAAGTTGAAGTCTTCAAGAAAAGACTGGATGCCTGGCTCAGGACAGTACCAGATGAGCCGGGCGTGCCTGGCTATGTACGGTGGAGAGCGCAAGAAAGTAACTCGCTCCTCCACCAGGCCAGACCTAGAGGCGGAGCCACCAGCTTGACCTCCGTGTGAAGAGAGACCAACACACGAAACAACATAAGGTAAGGTGTGTATATATATATATATACTGAATAAATATAATACATATGAATTAATACGTAATATATATGAATTAATAATTAATATATATGAATTAATACTTACATGAGATACTATTTCTAAGCTCTTGAAGTTTGAACGAACTTAAAACCGTCCTCCAACAAATTTAAACTTGAAATGATGCATGAGTAAATGATTTGTCTGATTCACAAAGAGCATTATACAAGAAATCGAACATTTGCATCATCCTCTGAAAGGTGGGCAGAGTCAATGTGGCGTGACTGCCGCGTCCTCTAAAAATGAAGCGGGTAGAAAATGATTAGCTAATTAATTAATTGAAAATGTGAAAATCATAGCGACCTCTTATTATGTACTGAATCGACAGATATTTTGCACAAAATCACGTCACATCTAAAGGAATAAGAGCAGCCATGTGGAAAGCATTTCCGACTATTTTGAAATTTTAGCCCAAATTTTGGACCACCCTAATATATATATATATATATATATATATATATATATATATATATATATATATATGCCTAAATCTCCAAGTTGTGGTAATAGTAAACCAACTTTTTACCAATAAGATCGAACTTTGTAAATAAGTCGAATTTCCTTGTAAGACCAACTTTTTTTGAGGTTAGGTTGGGTTAACTTAGGTTAACCTAACCTTAAACAAATCAGAGGGTGTGTAAAGTCTGAAGAAGCATAAAGGACGACTTATTTGACTTTTTTTAATTAAAATCGTGACTCAGGTAGACTTCGAAAAAATAAAATCATTGGATACGGTGAAAAAAATTGCTTTCTCTAAACTTTCTTGTTGAAACCCTTTCCTTCTTTAACGCAAGCGAAAGTGATTAAAATTTGAAAATCTAAACTATAAAACCTGTTCGACCTCTACTGCGTGAAAAATGGTCATGAACGAAAATTTATACAAATATTTTACCAAACTGGGCATATACAGTATATATACACACCTCGTTAACCTCGTTTCTGTTCCGTGCGTTGGGCTCTCTTCACACGAAAGTCCAGCTGGGGGCCCCGCCTCTAGGTCTGGCTTGGTGCAGGAGCGAGTATATATATATGTAAAGAACGACGCTTGTGTAGAAGAGCGTTCCGCACAAGATGAGGAGGGTGGTACTTCATTTTTTATTTGTTCGTTCTCCCTCCTCATCGTGTGCGGAACGCTCTTCTACACAAGCATCGTTCTTTACATTAATTATACTGTGTGTTGTTTGCAGTCAAAATGTGTGTGTATATATATATATATATATATATATATATATATATATATATCAGGGTTGGTACCCAAAAACCCAAGACCAAAAACCCAGCAAAAACCGAACCTAAAAACCCACATCAATTTACTTCTCATAAACTTATTTTTAACTTGGCATTTTTTATAATATGGTTATGCTGCTTATGCAGTCTTATATATTAACAACCATAAACTATAATTAATGTGATAAGGCCAATATAAACTAAAATTTCCAGAAACTATTTATTTAACATGTTTCATTATGAACCTTATATCTAATACTGTATCTAATTTATCTATCTTCTAATTGGCTACCTATATCTAAAAATAAATCATGTTTCTTTTCAGCTTTATAATTTAAATAATTTAAGTGGTACCTAATATTGATTATATTGATCAGTATGTTCAGCATCTTTTGACCTTAGGTGGCGGTAGATTCGAACCAACATATCTGCCTTTTCTTTCCCTAACCTATTTCGCATTTTACTCCATACCAAGCCAAACGTGCGTCTTTTAAGCGGAATGCATAATATCCTGCCATGTATTCTGAATTTATTTCAACCAGCCATTCTTCAGCCTCTTCCTCTTGAACTCTATTCAGTTTTTGTCCTGAAAAATAATAGAACTGTGTGGAAACAAAAATAAAGCTAATAATATAAGTTAGATTATATAATTTATGTTATGGTATCTAATTTATGCTAATTGTTATCTAATATGGCAATGCCAGATGATTTGATTCAGATTAGAGAAAACTCTTCTACCCATACAGTTGAGTTACTTATGTTTTATATATTGATAGTAGTTAAGCATTTATGTCCTATTTACCTTCATACTTTGGGTCAGTTATATTTGCCAAACGATGACATGGCTCCATAGCTTTTTTAAATCTCTTAATAATATCTTTGTATGGAGCTAATTTTTCATCTTGTATTAAATTGAGCCAAATTTCAACAGCATCAGATAATGTTGTATTATCATCCTGCAACTGTAACAAAAAAATAAAAACTATAGTTATATATAGCTGAACGAAAACATCTGTAAACATTTAGAATTATGTATTGTTAGAATTTATTTTTTAGTGTTACAAGTTACAACACATAAAATGAAGTGTATTTTAATTATTTATTAGTAGTGCTTTAGTACAGGATTCTATAAATAAAATGTGCACTATAAGTCTATAAAATATCTTGAAATTAATATTGGTATTTAAAGTTAAGTAATTTTAACTGCATAATATAAACACACCTTATCTAGAGCATTTCCAACAAGTAAGAGTTGTGACTGTAAATTGAGTGCCTCTCTCTGTATAGATAAGTTACCTATCAATTTTCCGATGTTGTGATCAATGTCTTCAATATGCTCTCCTCTTATTTCCATATATAGAGAGTAATTTGACAAAGAGGTTTTTATGCATTCTAACTGAGAATTCCATCTGGTTTCATTTGGTAGTTGCGGCATCATACCTCCTTTCTCCATTAACCAATCCTAAAATATAAATTTTTGTTACAAATATTGCTGGATTTGACAGCATAAATAAATAGCCTATGCAACTTATTAATGAGTCGTGAATTAGGATTCACACTGGTGACAGTGCTAATGCATAAAAGTAAAGCTGACAGTAGCTAATTTATTGGATTTGTTTTTAGCTTACATGAGGTTGGTGATGGTTTCGGAAATATTTGTTAATTTCTACAACATGCTTGAGAACTGATTTTGGGGAGACCTTTTTCTACCAAGTTTAGATGGTGTGCTGAACAGCCGTAAGTAATAAGACTGTAGTTGTCCTCCTTAAGAATTTCTCTCATTCTTATCATTTTGTTTTCATTATCAGTGCAAATAGCAAATACCTGAAAATAAAATGTCATAACTCATAAGGAACTGAGCATTGAGTATACCAAGGCGGAGAATTACATTCAGTTTATAACTAAAATAAAATGTACCTACAAAATAGTTATACTTACATCAATGCCATATATTTCTTTAGTTTTTGTTATTGCTTCTCTAGCTAACTGTGCACAATATTCTGCTGTCTTTTTTGTACTTCCAGCATCTACTGCTGAAATCAGATATGACTTTTTTCCATTATGAATACTGTGCGCAATAATAGGATCATCACCTACTGAACTCCAGCCATCTTGTATAAGGGTAATGGTACAATCATCACGATTAAGGTCATTCTTCATTTCATGGATTACTTCATCATTAACTTTTATTAACAGATCAGATATGAACCATCTTAGACCTTTCATTAATTTTATAAATTCTTTATTTTCTAAAAAGTTGAAGGGTATGTTAGCTGAAAAAAAGAACCTTGCAACTTGTAAATCTAATTCTTCCTTTTGGTCCACAGTCGTTCTTTCCACAAATGGTGTAATTGATCTTTGCCTTTTATTATGCTTTATTGATCTACAGATCTACAGAAGCTAAGGCTAACAAAGACCCTAAGATCCACTCTAAGGTTAGCCCGAGAGAAAGGAAAGAGTAGCGGGTTAAGAGAATAAGGGGTTAAGTAAGAGCAAAACCTATCACTCATGGGTTAACATTCATTCAGAAAAAGAGGAAAAGTGTCTCACCATCATCATCCGCCGGCCACTGCCGACAAGTCAGAAAGATAGTCGGAGAGAATAGGAGAGGGGTGAAAGATGAAAAGAAGTAAAATAAGAACGCTTACAAACCATGCAAACACAGTCTTAACTCACTGTCATACCATGCAAACTACAAACATGCAAGAAAAGAGGTAGAGACATGCAAAAAAAAAAAAAAAAAAAAAAAGTAGGTAAAGTTAAACAAAAAGTGGGTTAGTTTACGCTATGAGCTACATCTACATTCGTGTTAGTCTAACTTTTTTATATTTTTTTAATAATTTTATTGCTGGCATCACGCTGGCATGTCACAAGCTGGCATCCATCGTCAACAGACTCATCCTCGAACACCACCACCAGAGCTTCCGTTGCTAACTTTGTTTTTTAAATTAAACAACGTTAATACCTTTAAAATGTCTGTCAAGACGGTTCTTAAACATATTAACGCTGGTAGAATGAACGACTGACGCGGGAAGATTATTCCATTTATCAATTACTTTAAACGTAAAGAAGTTTTTAGCGATATTAGTAATAAAACGTCTGCCACGCAACTTAAATCCGTTATTGCGAGTATTACTATTATCAAAAGTGAACAATTTGTCAAAATTTACGTTATCGATGTTATTAACGATTTTGAAAACTTCAATAAGCTCCCCCCTTAATCTCCTAGTTTCGAGTGAATACAGGTCTAGCTCTATAATCCTATCTTCATAAGGCTTATTGTGCAATGACGGAATAAGTTTCGTGGCACGACGCTGAACCCTTCCTAACCTATCAATATCCTCACGCAAGTACGGGCACCAAAACTGAACGGCATATTCTAAATGAGGCCTGACTAGGGACTTGTAAAGGGGCAATATAATATCCTTCGATTTAAATTCGAAATTACGCGCTATGAAGCCTAACATCCTATTAGCTTTTGCGCAAGACTCCAGGCACTGGTTCCTAACCTTTAAATCTTTAGTTACGCGTACGCCTAAATCTACTTCCTCGTCAACGCTCGCTAACTCCCTATCATCCATCGTGTACGCGTAATTATTGTTGCGAGAACCTATATGCAAAACTTTACATTTATCTACGTTAAATTGCATCTGCCACTTATCCGTCCACTCCATAATCCTATCTACATCGTCTTGGATCCTATTTCTATCGTCCTCGTTAACAACCTTACCGCCTATTTTAGTATCGTCCGCGAATTTTGACACGTTACTAGTCAATCCTACATCTATGTCGTTAATGTAAATTACGAATAACAATGGGCCTAACACTGAACCCTGTGGGACACCGCTACCTACATCTAACCACCCGATTCACTACCATTAACTACGACCCTCTGCCTCCTAGCACGAAGCCATTCTTCTAACCAGTTAGCTACCTGACCGCATATACCGTGCGCTTTAACCTTCGCAATTAGTCTCCTATGCGGAACTGTATCGAACGCCTTTTTAAAATCTAAATAAATAACGTCAGCTGCCCTATGCCTATCGTATTCGCGCACTACTTCGTTATAAAATTCTAACAAATTAGTTAAACAAGACCTATGGCGTCGAAACCCGTGCTGACTACTATTAATCAAATCTCTACTTTCTAAGTGATCGATAATACGATCCCTAACTACGGATTCCAAAAGTTTACCGACAATTGACGTTAAGCTAATGGGCCTATAATTGCTAGCTACCGTGCGGTCGCCTTTTTTAAAAATAGGCGTGACGTTAGCTAATTTAAAGTCTTCAGGAATAATCCCCGTTTCGAGTGACTGATTAAAGATCTTCGTTAAGGGGCCTACGATAACTTCTTTCAAATCTTTCAAATGTTGAATTCAAATGTTGAATGACAGAATGTGGATGATGAAGAACCTGCACTGGTGTCACTCATTTCAGGCACATTTTCACTTATAATCTTTGGATCATCTTTGCCAGAAGCCGAAGTTGGAGGAAGTGAATCAGTTTCAACTGATGCTCCAAATTCGAGTCTCGGCATACCTCTTGCCTCATTTTCAAAACATTCCACTTTTCTTTTATTGCATTTCTCTAGATGACGTTTCACTCTCAATTTTTCGAGTGATACTTTCTTTGCAATAATTGCATAGTACTCTTAGTACTCTAGTAGGCTGATCACTTAATAAAGTCACCTCGTCCCATTCGCTAGCTTTAGATCTTCCACCTCTAACTCTTTGGCATCTTACAAATTTAAATTTGAGTTAGGTCTAAATAAAGCTGAAATCTGCTGTTAAGAAATAAAGGAAAGATCTAAAATTAAAATGGAGAAAATTCTAATATGTCATTATTATCTCTCATATCTGAACTTTCTGTGAAATAAAGATGTCTTTTTAATATATATTGTAGATTAGATAAATAAATTAATAAAATAATAGATATATTAGGCACTACATAATTATCGAACCTTTCTAAAAAAAATTTCAACCCATCAAAAAACCAAAAACCCAGCAAACCCCAAAAACCCAGTTGGGTGTTTTTTTGTGAAAAACCCGGGTTTTTGCCAACCCTGATATATATATATATATATATATATATATATATATATCAGCCCTCAAGACATTCGTAATCACAGCTTCAGTGGAAGCGATATGAAAAGTTGCATATTTTACACAAAACATCGTTCCGACCACACGGAACATTTGAAAGGTTGAAAGGTATACATATATACAGGGTGTCCCATAAGTCTGGAATCATAGGGTAAAATAAGTAATTCATGTTTTTCCGTTTATGCAAGTGCCCATGATGTCTTTGAGTAAGGAAGAACGCATCCAAGTGATTCTACTCGTAAGAAATCGGAGTCAGAGGGAGGTCGCTGAGGAATTTAACAGATTGCATCCGGACCGCGCGCTGATAATATACAGCTGTGCTGGCAAACTTGTAGCAAATTCAGGGAAACGGGATCCATAGGAGATAAACCACGCAATGGACCTCCGAGGACATCCACCGACGATGACACAGCCGCTACCATCCTCGCTCATTTCACAAACAGTCCCCAAAAGTCTCTTCGGCGTTTTTATTGCCGTTTTTATCATTTTGCCCTATGGTTCCAGACTTACGGGACACCCTGTATATATATATATATATATATTATATATATATATATATATACACCCTTTCAACCTTTCAAATGTTCCGTGTGATGATTCCTCATTTCACGAAGGTCAAGCTTGTCGCCCCTCCTCTCGAGTTGACCTGGTGAAATAGTGAGTTGGTTTTTTGTACTCTCCCCCTCACATAGCCAGGTACGCCAGGCTCATTGGGGATTGTTCTGAGCCAAGTGTCTAATTTTCTTTTGAAGATGTCCACCACAACTTCACTCGTGTTCCCTAGTTTTTTGGGCAGCTGATTAAACAGTCTTGGACCTCTCACAACAAAACTATTTTCTTTCAGGGTTAAAGATGTTCCCTGTCTAGCTTTTAATTTGGGAACACGACACAGTCCTCTTTTTCTACTTTCCACTATTCTTTGGGGAGTTATAGGGTTCGGAGTAAGATTAGGGACTAGTTTCTCCATTATTTTCTAAGTGTAAATAATGGTGTATCTCTCTCTTCTCCTTTCCAGTGAATATAGGTTTAATTTGCTAATCTCTCCCATTACTGTGGGTTTAATTCACGTAACTTTTCCTAGTAATTTAGTTCTTTGCACCTATTGATCTTGGCTGTGAAGCTTCTCTGAACCCCTTCTAGCTGACTAATGTCTTCATTTTTATATGGGAATGTTAGGACCTAGCAGTATTCCAATTTGGGTATGATCAGTGTTTACAGTAGAGGAATCATTATATTCCGATCTCTGCGTTTAAAGTTTCTCAGTATCTGCCCAGTTATTCTCTGCTCTGTTTATTGCTATCTTATTTTGTGTTTCAAATTTTGCATCATCACTCATTACAACGCCTAAATCTTTTGCTTTACAATTTCTCTGAATTTCCTGTCCATTTGGGGTGTAATATTCCATGGATTTTTTGTCCTCCCTTTTTCCGTGCCGTAACAGTTGAAATTTCTTCGTGTTAAACTTCATATTGTTGTCTTCTGTCCATTTGTAGATTCTATTCATGTCGGTTTGTAGAGATTCTATATCCTCTGGGTTTATTATTTTTCTACTGATCTTTGTGTCATCCGGAAAGAATGTTACTATGCTGTCTCTGGTAACGTCCTCATCTATGTCAGTTAGCATGATTATGAAGAGTAGTGGGGCTAATACTGTTCCTTGTGGTCCTGAGCTGAGGACCTATGATTCTGATGAAGATATTCCTTGTACTGTAACGAGTTGCCGCCACTCACTAAGAATATTATATATCCATTTCCCTACTTTTCCTGTTAGAAAATCTAGAAGAGGAAGAACCATTGTTGTCCCAAGGCGATACGATGACTAAGCTGATTGATGCAGCATTGCTTGTATATATATTAAGTTAAGGTGTGTGTATATATCCATCTCATAATTGTAAGGTTAGTGAAAAATTAAATTAATTTAGAGCTAGCATTTTTGAGCTCTTGTGGCATCATTGTTTGGTCACAAACTGTTGGCATCATTTTGAGACGCTGCGCGTCTTTCTACTCGTTTGTGGAAGGTCGTACGTAAGGTGTGGTTTGATAGAGAGCTCTCTTGCAATTCGGTTTGGTTGTTTAGATACTGATTGTTGCATCGTGCAATAGTCCAGGTTGCGTTGTTGTTGCAAGGTTCATAAAGAAGACCACAAATAGTACCCTTTTGTTTACCTTTTAAGTTCATGTAATTTAAGGTCTAAGGTAGGCCCGCATCGAGTCAGCAACCCTGAGGTTACCCTGAGGTAGGACCTAATAGGATCTCAAATCCGTAAAGTTTAATATAGCTTAACTTGGGCTTTAGGTAGAACTTGCCCTTTAGAATTTGGCCGTTCACGGCTCAGCTGGGATTTCGAACCCGACAAATAAATAAATAACATGGTCCTTCAGACCGGATTTCTACCCCAAGACTGAGTCAGTGACCATTTTTCGGCAAAGTTCTGATTGTGCAAATTGTATCCCAAGTTAGGCCTAGACGGGTTGAGTATTATTTAGTTAAGGTCCCAGGGTAAAAAGTTTGGTCGCCCAATTGCGAAACTTGGCCAGTCGTCTGTCGTTTTTTGGCCTACTTTTTTTTCCGGTTTGGTTAATTTTGGGTTATTATTGAATTAAGGTCCCAGGGTAAAGTTTGGTCGCCCAATGCGAACTTGGCCAGTCTCTCCGTTTTTTGGCCTACTTTTTTTCCGGTTTGGTTAATTTTGGGTCATTATTGAATTAAGGTCCTGGGGTGAAAATTTGGTATTCCATACTGGTGTTTGGTTAGTACCCCACTCAGCATTCAGTTTATTTGAAAGTAAAATTTGCGTTTGATCAGTTTGGTTAAGTATTTCTGCCAATTCAGCTCATTTGGTATTGAGCCCAAGGGTTGTTTACATTGAAGATGAGTGCATCTGAATTGAACAAATTATAAAAAGGAGAAGTGCCTCCAAAGGTCTAATTACAAAGGTCATTGCCACTATAGATTCTGCCATAGAGCAAGAGGATTTACGCTTAGTGACTGCGAAGCTTGCCATATTGAAACTAAAAAGGTTGCTCTAAGTGAGGTAAATGTTAAAATTGAGGCTCTTATAGAAGAGGATGAAATAGAAAATAACATAATTTACTTTGAAGAGATTATTGATGATATGACTAACGTAGGCCTCCGAGTCAAAAGAGTTTAGCAGCTCAGTACAGTTAGAGACCAGGTCTAATAATGAAACACAACACTCAACAAATGATGCTTGTGAAGTTAAGGTTAACAGATCTGTAGTTCAATTACCGAGGCTTGTACTCAAAACATTTTCTGGGAGTATTCAGGAATGGCAAGGATGGGCAGACAGTTTTCAATCAGCAGTTCATTCTAGTCAAGTGTTAAGTGCCGTGGAGAAGTTTAATTATTTGCGGGTCCCTCTTGAAGGGGAGGCAGCAAAGACTATAGCAGGATTAGCATTAACAGAGGCTAATTATAATGTGGCTTGGGATATATTAAAGAAACGGTTTGTAAGCCAGAGATCTTAATTAAAAGCCACCTCCGGGCACTTTTAACTATACCTCCTTTAATAATCCTAATAGTGTCAAGGAGTTACGGCAGTTATATGATGAATTTGAAATTAGAACTAGGTCCCTGGACAACTTGGGTGTAGGAATGGAAAAGTATGGTATAATGTTGGTTCCTACACTGGAGTCTAAATTGCCTAGCTCAATTTTGCTTGAATTAAGTAGGGACACTCTGCAGAACATTGTACATCCCCCTTCAGCAGATGTTAAGTCTTTTAGGCACAGAATTAGCAAGACGAGAGGGGTTGAGTTTGCACAGTGTGGATGGTAAACAAGAGGACAAAGGCAGGCACAGCACCAAAGTTTCCACAAAAAGGAATAGCCAGGTACAGTGTCAGCTCTACATGCCTCCTCTGAGAATAATTAAAGGGAATCAAGGAATGTATATTTTTGCGAAGGCAACCACGAAGTCATATAATGTGAGGTGGCTGAGGCCTTACCCTTTGAGGAAAGAAAGGACAGGGTAACTAAGTCCACAGCATGTTTTAAATGTTTTTTGAAAGGTCATAGAGCAAGGTTTTGTAAGTTTTAAAATTTTGTGCAAAAAATTCATGGTAGGCATCAGCCATTATTGTGTGAAAACACTCTTAGTAGGCCTACCCCAGAAGTAGAGACATCAGTGGCACATGCCACTGCTATGCAAGGAGTAAAAGTAAAGGGGGATTATTGCAAACAACTGCAGCCTTATTAATTGGGAATGAGGGAGAAGCTACTGTAAGAGTGTTGTTTGATAGTGGTAGCCAGTGTAGTTTTATTAAGACCAGAATTTCCAGAAAATTGAAGTTTAAAGAACTTAAGAGGGAAAATTTAAGAATTTCTGGGTTTGGGGGTTCCGTTCAAACCGAACCAAATTTAAGAAGGTAGAAGTTCTGGTTAAAGGGTTGTTACCGCAAAGTCCCCTATCAAGGTCCAAGCTGTAGAGATTGAGGAACTTTGTGCTCCAGTCACTACTTGTTTAGATATGGCATGTGTCCAAGAATTGCAAGTTAAAGGAATTAATTTGGGCAATAATAAGTTTGAGGGAACAGAAGATATTAGTCTTTTGATTGGAGCTGACTATTATTGGGACTTCATCACTGGTATATGTCCGTACATCTCAAGGCCCAGTAGCTATTGAAAGTAAGCTAGGCTGGATGCTACATGGTAGTTATTGCAATGAAATGGAAGTTAAGGCTCTCTTTGTTAAGATTGAGGAGAACAGCCATGGTCTGGAAAGGCATTTGAAAGCATTTTGGGAACTTGAATCTATTGGTATAAAGGACAACCAGGCAAGTATAGTGAACAATGATGTTTTAGAGCACTTTGAAAAAGGGATTGGGTTAGAGATGGTTGCTATGAAGTTGGCCTACCATGGAAGGATTCTTGCAAACCCGGTTCAAACCTTCAGCTAGCTAATCGGAGGTTGGAGACTTCATTGTACAGGCTAAGAAAAAATGAGGAGTTGTTAATTGAATACGATGAGGCCATCCTAAGTTATGTAAGGGAAGGCTATGCTGAAAGGGTGCAAGGTGAGCTGGTGAGCCAGGAGGCACATTATCTGCCACACCATGCAGTGGTACGGCGAGACAAAACTACCACCAAACTGAGGTAGTTTTTGATGGCTCCCAAGGAAAAGGTGGTGTGTCCTTGATGACTGTTTGGATGCTGGGCCAAATTTAAATGCAGATTTATTTTCCTTGTTACTGAGATTCAGGTTTGGTATAGTAGCATTGACTGCAGATGTGAAGCAAGCTTTTTTGCGGATAAAGTTAAAACCAGAGGACAGAGATGCAGTAAGGTATCTGTGGGTGGATACGAAAGACTTGTTGGAAAATGAACCTAAGGTTCAAGCATATAGAATGAAGTCAGTGTTGCTTGGCCTCAGCTCTAGTCCATTTCTGTTTGGCAGCTACTATGCAGTACCATTTTAAGAAATATTCTGAAGTCTATCCTAACACTATTGAACACATAAGGAAAAATTTTATGTTGATGATTTGCTATGTTCCGTGGATAATACAGAAATGGCTAAACAGATATTCATGGAGGCTAGAGCTATAATGAGGGAGGCTGGCATGGAGCTCAGAAAATGGCAGACCAATCATTCGCAATTACAAGAGTTTATGAGTCATTCCTCTGTAGTACCTGATGCAGCAGAAAGTATTGAGGATTCTGGTATTAAGGAGTTGTGGGCAATAGACGCAAAGGTGCTAGGCATCGTTTGGCAGCAAGATGATGATTTGTTTACCTTCAATGGGAAATCTTCAGTAGAGCTGGCCGAGAATGAGACAAGGTGGACAAAACGTACAGCTCTTAGTTTGGCTTCGAAGGTCTTTGATCCTCTTGGATTCCTGGCTCCATTTGTGATAAGTCAAAATTTGGTTTCAGAGCCTCTGGGAAATTGGACTTGGTTGGGATCAAGAGTTACCTGATCATATGGTGGTAAGGTGGAAATATTGGTTCAAAGAATTGGCACATCTTGGAGACATTGAAATCCCAAGATGGTACTTTGGAGAGTTGAACAATAGTCCAGACAATTTGGAGCTGCACATCTTTTTGTGATGCAAGTGAGGAAGCCTATGCAACTTGTATTTATATAAGAGGCGCATTGCAAGAAGAAGTAAGTTGCAGGTTGGTTGCTGCAAAGAGTAGAGTAGCACCTTTGAAAAGGCTTTCTGTTCCAAGGTTGGAATTGATGGGTGCCGTTATTGCTAGTCGGCTTGCAATTACAGTGCGAAAGTCTTTGGCCCTCTATGAATTCCAAGCTATTATTGGACAGACTCCACTATAGTTTGGCACTGGTTAAGAAGTCAGGCAAGGAAATGGAACCATTTGTTGCCAATAGGGTGGAGGAAATTCAAGCGCACACAGATCCCAAGCAATGGAAGCATTGTCCAGGCATCCAAAACCCCGCTGATTTACCAACACGAGGAATTTCAGTGAAAGATCTTTCACAATCAATTTTGTGGTGGAATGGGCCAGAGTGGCTAAAACTTGGAAGTGAAAACTGGCCTTCTAATCAGCCTATTGTAGGAATGCCAGGCTGAAGAAGCATGGGTGAGTGAGGTGAGAAAATGCGCTGTGAACAGTTGTCAAGTTATGCAGCAGGACCCATATTGAGGCTTGAGGACATTAGCAGTCTGAAAAGATTGTTAAGAGTGACAGCATGGGTATATAGATTTACCAACAACATTAAGGGAGAAACAAGAAGGGAAGGAATTCTGAACAGTAATGAGATTCAGCAAGCCAGGAAATACTGGGTGGTATATATGCAGAAGAAAAAATTTGGTGAAGAGAGAGAATTGCTCACAGCCATCCATTACAGGTTCTACCAACACATTCTGCGCTCAAGGGTTTGGATGTGTTTTTTGGATCAGGATTTATTGAGAGTAGGAGGTAGACTACAGTTTTCTGGCTTCCAGAGGAGAAGAGACATCCAATTTTGCTACCTTCTGGGGGCACTTTGTGGACCTTTGATCCTGGATACTCATCATAAGCTGTTACATGCTGGAGTTAGAGAAGTGATAATAGAGATTAGACAACAATTTTGGATTCTCAAAATTAGACAAGTAGTGAAAAAGGTCTTGCATAAATGTGTGGTTTGCAAGCGTTGGAGTGCAAAGCCTTATTATGAAAAGGTGGCTCCACTTCCGAGAGAACGGTGTGTCTATACTGCCCCATTTGATGTAGTGGAGTAGACTTTGCAGTGCCAGTCTATGTGTATGAGCGAGGGGAGTCTAACAAAGGTTATATATGTCTTTTCACCTGTGCTACCACCAGAGCAATCCATTTGGAGTTGGTAAGCAACTTAAGTAGTGATGTATTTCTTTTGGCCTTTAAACGGTTTGTGAACAGAAGGGGTTTCCCAAATAAAATCATATCGGATAATGCAAAAACCTTCAAAAAGGCTGCAAGGAACTCCAAGAAATTTGGTCCTTGCTGAAAGAGGAAGGATTCCAATCCTACTTTTCACACCAGGGGTACAGTGGGAGTTTATTGTTGAGAGAGCACCATGGTGGGGAGGATTTTGGGAAAGGCTAGTGAGAAGTGTAAAGTGTCCATTAAAGAAACTTTTAGCTAATGCTCATTTGAGCAAAGAAGAATTCTCTACTGTTTTATGTGAAGTAGAAGCAATGGTGAACAGTAGGCCTATCACTTTTGTTTACAATAGTAGGCAGGATGCAGAGCCATTGACACCAAATCATTTTCTTTGTGGTAAACGATTAACATCAAACCCCAGTGTGCCAGAAGACTTGCAGCCCATCCAGAGCACTCAGGAGAGTTCCAGACGGTTCAGGTACCTTGAAGAGCTACAAGATCAGTTATGGAAGAGGTGGCAGATGGAATACTTGCCAGAACTCAATTATTACCCATCAGGCAAGGTAAAGGGCTCCAATGCAAATTGTATCAAGGTGGGAGAAGTGGTAATGATTGGGGATGAAAGACCAAGGCAATGCTGGAAGCTTGGCATAATTGAAGAGTTGTTTGTTGGCAAAGACAATTTAGTTAGGTCTGCACTGGTAAAGACTTCAGGAGGAAAGTTAAAGAGACCTATACAAAAACTCTATGCTTTAGAAATCAGCAAAAACACAGATAGTCAAGATGAAACATTTGAGTTACAGCCTCATGAAGAAGGCTTGGCTAACCTTGCAGAAGGTAATGACAACAATGCCTCTTCGGTGGGGAGTGTTAGAAAATCTAGAAGAGGAAGAACCATTGTTGTCCCAAGGCGATACGATGACTAAGCTGATTGATGCAGCATTGCTTGTATATATATTAAGTTAAGGTGTGTATATATATCCATCTCATAATTGTAAGGTTAGTGAAAAATTAAATTAATTTAGAGCTAGCATTTTTGAGCTCTTGTGGCATCATTGTTTGGTCACACTGTTGGCATCATTTTGAGACGCTGCGCGTCTTTCTACTCGTTTGTGGAAGGTCGTACGTAAAGGTGTGGTTTGATAGAGAGCTCTCTTGCAATTCGGTTTGGTTGTTTAGATACATGATTGTTGCATCGTGCAATAGTCCAGGTTGCGTTGTTGTTGCAAGGTTCATAAAGAAGACCACAAATAGTACCCTTTTGTTTACCTTTTAAGTTCATGTAATTTAAGGTCTAAGGTAGGCCCGCATCGAGTCAGCAACCCTGAGGTTACCCTGAGGTAGGACCTAATAGGATCTCAAATCCGTAAAGTTTAATATAGCTTAACTTGGGCTTTAGGTAGAACTTGCCCTTTAGAATTTGGCCGTTCACGGCTCAGCTGGGATTTCGAACCCGACAAATAAATAAAATAACATTTCCTGTTATTCCCACACGTATTATGATTCCATGTGTTAGAAAATCTAGAAGAGGAAGAGCCATTGTTGTCCCAAGGCGATATGATAACTAAGCTGATTGATGCAGTATTGCTTGTATATATTAAGTTAAGGTGTATATATATATATATATAATATATATATATATATATATAATATATTATATAACTTAATATATACAAGCAATACTGCATCAATCAGCTTAGTTATCATATCGATATGATAACTAAGCTGATTGATGCAGTATTGCTTGTATATATTAAGTTAAGGTGTGTGTATATATATATATATATATATATATATATATATATATATATATCCCCATCTCATAATTGTAAGGTTAGTGAAAAATTCATTTAATTTAGAGCTAGCATTTTTGGGCTCTTGTGGCATCATTGTTTGGGCATTCTTGTGGAATAATTTTTTGGGGCACTAGCTCGTCCTTTCTACTCGTTTGTTTCTACTCGTCTTATAGAGAGCTCTCTTGCAATTCAGTTTGGTTGTTTGGATACAAGATTGTTGCATCGTGCAATGGTGCAGTTTGTGTTGTTGTTGTTGTTGTTGTTGCGAGGTTTAGAAAGAAGACCATAAATAGTGCCCCTTTTTTTATCTTAATTTTATGTAACTGAGGCCTAAGGTAGGCCCACATCGAGTCAACAACACTGAGGTAGGACCTAATAGGACCTCCAAGTCCGTAAGTTTGTTTAGTCTAGCTTAACTTGGGTTGTAGGTTGAAGTAGCCCCTCAGAGCTTGGCCGTTCAGGGCTCAGCTGGGATTCTGAACCCAATCAAATAAAATAAAATAATATGGTCCTTCGAGCCGGATTCTAGCCCAAGACTGAGTCAGTGACTATTTTTCATCAAAGTTCTGATTGTGTAAATTGTAGCCAAGTTAGACCTGGACGGGTTGAGCATTGAGTTAAGGTCCCACGGTAGAAAGTTTGGTCGGCCAATTACGAAAATTGGTCCCTAGTCTGTCGTTGTTTTGAGCCTACATTTTTACCGGTTGGTTAATTTTGGTTTATTGTTCGTAGGCGAAGGTTGCAGACTTCAATTCGCGTTACTTGGGTGGAAAATTTGGTATTCCATACTGGTGGTTGGTCAGTACCCCTACCAAGCAATTCATTTTATTTGAAAAAATGCAAAATTTGAGTTTGATCAGTTTGGTTAAGTATTTTCGCCAATTCAGTTCATTTGGTATTGAGCCCAATTGTTGTTTGCATTGAAGATGAGTACAGCTGAATTGAACAAGTTTAGAAAAAGGAGAAGCGCCTACAAAGGTTTAATTACAAAGGTCATTGCCACTATAGATTCTACCATAGAGCGAGAGGATTTAAGCTCATTGACTGCGCAGCTTTCCATATTGGAAACTATGGGAAATAAATGTTAAGATTGAAGCTCTCATAGAAGAGAATGACATGGAAAGGTGTGGTGTAATGCTGGTCACTATACTAGAGTCTAAATTGTCTAGCTCAATTTTGTTTGAATTAAGTAGGGGACACTCTACAGAACATGTGTACATCCCCCTTCAGTAGATGTTGATCCTTTTAGGCACAGAATTAGCAAGACGAGAGGGAATTGAATTTGCACAGTGGGATGTTAAACAAGGGACAAAGGCAGGCACAGCACCAAAGTTTCTACAAAAAGGAATAGCCCAGGTACAATGTCAGCTCTACATGCATCCTCTGAGAATAAATTAAAGAGAATCAAGGAATGCATATTTTGCGAAGGCAACCACAAGTCATATAAATGTGAGGTGGCTGAGGCTTTACCTGTTGAGGAGAGAAAGGGCAGGGTAACTAAGTCCACAGCATGTTTTAAATGTTTTTGAAAGGTCACAGAGCAAGGTTTTGTAAGTTTAAAATTTTGTGCAAAAAATGCTATGGCCTGCATCAGCCATTATTGTGTGAAAACACTCCTAGTAGGCCGACCCCAGAAGTAGGACATCAGTGGCACATGCCACTGCTATGAAATGGAGTAAAAGTAAAGGGGGATTATTGCAAACAGCTGCAGCATTATTAATTGCGAATGATGGAGAAGCTACTGTAAGAGTGTTGTTTGTTTAATAGTGGTCGCCAGTGTAGCTTTATTAAGACCAGAATTTCCAGAAATTTGAAGTTTAAAAAAACTTAACAGGGAAAATTTAAGAATTTCTTGGTTTGGGGGTTCAGTTCAAAACCGAACCAAAGTTAAAAAGGTAGAAGTTCTGCTTAAGTTAAGGGGTTGTTACCACAAGGTGTTATATTTTATTTTATTAGGTTCAGAATCCCAGCTGAGCCCTGAACGGCCAAGCTCTGAACGGCCAGTTTAACCTACAGCCCAAGTTAAGCTAGACTAAAACTTACGGACTTGGAGGTCCTATTAGGTCCTACCTCAGGGTTGCTGACTCGATGTGGGCCTACCTTAGGCCTCAGTTGCATAAAATTAAGATAAAAAGCAAAAGGGGAACTATTTATGGTCTTCTTTCTAAACCTTGCAACAACACACAACCTGCACCATTGCACGATGCAACAATCTCGTATCTAAATAACCAAACTGAATTGCAAGAGAGCTCTCTATAAGACCACGCCCTGTAAGTGCCGCATTCAACAAACGAGTAGGAAGGACGCGCAGTGCCCCAAAAAAATGATGCCACAAGAGTGCCCAAATAATGATGCCACAAGAGCCCAAAAATGCTAGCTCTAAATTAAGTGAATTTTTCACTAACCATACAATTATGATATATATATATATATATATATATATACACCTTAACTTAAATATACAAGCAATACTGCATCAATCAGCTTAGTCATCATATCGCCTTGGGACAATGGCTCTTCCTCTTTTAGATTTTCTAACACTCCCCTCCGAAGAGGCATTGTTGTCATTACCTTCTGCAGGTTTAGCCAAACCTTCTCCATGAGGCTGTAACTCAAATGGTTCATCTTGACTATCCATGTTTTTGCTGATTTCTAAAGCATAGAGTTTTTGTATAGGTCTCTTTAATTTTCCTCCTGAAGTCTACCAGTGCAGACCTAACTAAATTGTCTTTGCCAACAAACAACTCTTCAATTATGCCAACCTTCAGCATTGCCTTGGTGTTTCATCCCCAATCATTACCACTTCTCTCACCTTGATACAATTTGCATTGGAGCCCTTTACATTGCCTGATGGGTAATAATTGAGTTCTGGCAGGTATTCCATCTGCCACCTCTTCCATAACTCATCTTGTAGCTCTGCAAGGTACTTGAACCTTCTGGTTAGCTCTTCTTGAGTGCTCTGGATAGGCTGTAAGTCTTCTGGCAAACTGGGGCTTGATGTTAATCGTTTACCACAAAGAAAATGATTTGGTGTAAATGGCTCTGCATCCTGCATACTGTTATAAACAAAGGTGACAGGCCTACTGTTCACCATTGCTTCTACTTCACACAAAACAGTGCAGAATTCTTCTTTACTCAAATGAGCATTAGCTAAACGTTTCTTTAATGGACACTTTACACTTCTCAATAGCCTTTCCCAAAATCCTCCCCACCATGGTGCTCTCTCAACAATAACTCCCACTGTACCCAATGGTGTGAAAAGTAGGATTGGAATCCCTCCTCTTTTAGCAAGGACCAAACTTCTTGGATTTCCTTTGCAGCCCTTTTGAAGGTTTTTGCATTATCAGATATGATTTTATTTGGGAAGCCCCTTCTGTTCACAAAGCTTTTAAAGGCCAAAAGAAATACATCACTACTTAAGTTGCTTACCAACTCCAAATGGATTGCTCTGGTGGTAGCACACGTGAAAAGACATATATAACCTTTGTTAGACTCCCCTTGCTCATACACATAGACTGGACCTGCGAAGTCTACTCCCACTACATCAAATGGGGCACTATAGACACACCGTTCTCTTGGAAGTGGAGCCACCTTTTCATAATAAGGCTTTGCACTCCAACGCTTGCAAACCACACATTTATGCAAGACCTTTTTTACTACTTGTCTAATTTTGGGAAGACAAAACTGTTGTCTGATCTCTATTATCACTTCTCCAACTCCAGGATGTAACAATTTATGATGCGTATCCAGGATCAAAAGTTCCACAAAGTGCCCCCCCAGAAGGTAGAAAATTGGATGTCTTTTCTCCTCTGGAAGCCCAGAAAACTGTAGTCTACCTCCTACTTTCAATAAATCCTGATCCAAAAACACATCCAAGCCCTTGAGAGCAGGTGTTGGTAGAACCTGTAATGGACTGCTGATGAGCAATTCCCTCTCTTCACCAAATTTTTCCTTCTGTACATATACCACCCAGTATTGCCTGGCTTGCTAAATCTCCTTACTGTTCAGAATTCCTTCCCTTCTTGTTTCTCCCTTAATATTGTCTGTAAATCTATATACCCATGCTGTCACTCTTAAAAACCTCTGCAGACTGCTAATGTCCTCAAGCCTCAATATGGGGTCCTGCTGCATAAGTTGACAACTGTTCACAGTGCATTTTCTCATCTCACTCACCCATTCTTCTTTAGCCTGGCATTCTCCGACAATAGGTTGATTAGAAGGCCAATTTTCACTTCCAAGTTTTAGCCACTCTGGCCCATTCCACCACAAATTTCAGTGTGCAAGATCTTTCACTGAAATTCCTCGTGTTGGTAAATCAGATGGGTTTTGGGTGCCTGGACAATGCTTCCATTGCTTTGGATCAGTGTGTGCTTGAATTTCCTCCACCCTATTGGCAACAAATGGTTTCCATTTCCTTGCCTGGCTTCTTAACCAGTGCCAAACTATAGTGGAGTCTGTCCAATAATAGCTTGGAATTTCATAAAGGGCCAAAGAGTTTTCCACTGTAACTGCAAGCCGACTAGCAATGACTGCACCCATCAATTCCAACCTTGGAATAGAAAGCCTTCTCAAAGGTGCTACTCTGCTCTTTGCAGCAACCAACCTGCAACTTACTTCCTCTTCGAATGTGCCTCTTATATAAATGCAAGTTGCATAGGCTTCCTCACTTGCATCACAAAAGATGTACAGCTCCAAATTGTCTGGACTATTGTTCAACTCTCCAAAGTACCATCTTAGGATTTCAATGCCTCCAAGCTGTGCCAATTCTTTGAACCAGTATTTCCACTGTACCACCATATGATCAGATAACTCTTGGTCCCAACCAAGTCCAACTTCCCAGAGGCTCTGAAACCAACTTTTTTACTTTATCACAAATGGAGCCAGGAATCTAAGAGGATCAAAGACCTTCGAAGCCAAACTAAGAGCTGTACGTTTTGTCCACCTTGTCTCATTCTCAGCCAGCTCTACTAAAGATTTCGCATTGAAGGTAAACAAATCCTCTCCTTGCTGCCAAACAATGCCAAGCACCTTTGTGTCTATTGCCCATAACTCCTTAATACCAAAATCCTCAATACTTTCTGCTGCATCAAGTCTTACACAGGATTGACTCATAAACTGTTGTAACTGAGAATGATTGGTCTGCTATTTTCTAAGCTCCATGCCAGCCTCCCTCATTATAGCTCTAGCGTCCGTGAATATCTGTTTAGCCATTTCTGTATTATCCACGGAACACAGCAAATCATCAACATAAAAATATTTCCTTATGTGTTCAATAGTGTTAGTATAGACTTCAGAATATTTCTTAAAATGGTACTGCATAGTAGCTGCCAAGCGAAATGGACTAGAGCTGAGGCCAAACAACACTGACTTCATTCTATATGCTTGAACCTTAGGTTCATTTTCCAACAAGTCTTTTGTATCCACCCACAGATACCTTACTGCATCTCTGTCCTCTAGTTTTAACTTTATCAGCAAAAAGGCCTGCTTCACATCTGCAGTCAATGCTATACTACCAAACCTGAATCTCAGTAACAAGGAAAATAAATCTGCATTTAAATTTGGCCCAGCGTCCAAACAGACATTCAAGGCCACACCACGTTTGTCATTGGCTGAGCCATCAAAAACTACCCTCAGTTTGGCGGGTACCACTGCATGGTGTGGCAGATAATGTGCCTCCTGGCTCACCAGCTCACCTTGCCTCATTGTATTCAATTAACAACTCATTTTTTCTTAGCCTGTTCAATGAAGTCTCCAACCTCCTATTAGCTACCTGAAGGTTTGAACTGGGTTTGCAAGAATCCTTCCAAGGGAGGCGAACTTCATAACAACCATTTCTAAACCCAATCCCTTTTTCAAATTGCTCTAAAACATCACTGTTCACTGTACTCGCCTGCTTCTCCTGTTTGTCCTTTATACCAATGGATTCAAGTTCCCAAAAGGCTTTCAAATGCCTTTCCAAACCATGGCTGTTCTCCTCAATCTTAACAAAAAGAGCTTTAACCTCCATTTCATTGCAATAGCTACCATGTAGCATCCAGCCTAGCTTACTTTCAATAGCTACCGGACCTCGAGATGTGTGGACAATATTACCAGTGATGAAGTCCCAGTAATAGTCAGCTCCAATCAAAAGCCTAATATCTTCTGTTCCTTCAAACTTATTATTGCCCAAATTAATTCCTTTAACCTGCAATTCTTGGACACATGCCATATCTAAACAAGTAGTGACTGGAGCACAAAGTTCCTCAATCTCTCCAGCTTGGACCTTGATAGTGGGACTTTGTGGTAACAACCCCTTAACCAGAACTCCTACCTTCTTAACTTTGGTTCGGTTTTGAACGGAACCCCCAAACCAAGAAATTCTTAAATTTTCCCTCTTAAGTTCTTTAAACTTCAATTTTCTGGAAATTCTGGTCTTAATAAAGCTACACTGGCTAACACTATCAAACAACATTCTTACAGTAGCTTCTCCATCATTCGCAATTAATAATGCTGCAGCTATTTGCAATAATCCCCCTTTACTTTTACTCCCTTTCATAGCAGTGGCATGTGCCAGATGTCTCTACTTCTGGGGTAGGCCTACTAGGAGTGTTTTCACACAATAATGGCTGATGCCGGCCATGACATTTTTTGCACAAAATTTTAAACTTGCAAAACCTTGCTCTGTGACCTTTCAAAAAACATTTAAAACATGCTGTGGACTTAGTTACCGTGTCCTTTCTCTCCTCAACAGGTAAAGCCTCAGCCACTTCACATTTATATGACTTGTGGTTACCTTCGCAAAATATAATATGCATTCCTTGATTCCCTCTAATTTATTCTCAGAGGATGTGTAGAGCTGACACTGTACCTGGGCTATTCCTTTTTGTAGAAACTTTGGTGCTGTGCCCGCCTTTGTCCTCTTGTTTAACATCCCACTGTGCAAACTCACTTCCCTCTCGTCTTGCTAATTCTGTGCCTAAAAGACAACATCTGCTGAAGGGGGATGTACACATGTTCCGTAGAGTGTCCCCTACTTAATTCAAACAAAATTGAGCTACGCAATTTAGACTCCAGTATAGTGACCAACATTATACCATACCTTTCCATTCCTACACCCAAGTTGTTCAGGGACCTAGTTCTAACTTCAAATTCATCATATAACTACCGTAACTCCTTGACACTATTGGGATTATTAACAGGAGGTATAGCTAAAAGTTCGCGGAGGTGGCTTTTAATTAAGATCTCTGGCTTACCAAACGGTTTCTTTAATATATCCCAAGCCACATTATAATTAGCCTCTGTTAATGCTAATCCTGCTGTTTTTCTTTGCTGCCTCCCCTTCTAAGAGGGACTGCAAATAACTAAACTTCTCCACCGCACTTAACACTTGACTAGAATGAACTGCTGATTGAAAACTGTCTGCCCATCCTTGCCATTCCTGAATACTCCCAGAAAATGTTTTGAGTACAAGCCTCGGTAACTGAACTGCAGATCTGTTAACCTTAACTTCACAAACACCATTTGTTGAGGGTTGTGTTTCATTACTAGACCTGGTCTCTAACTGTACTGAGCTGCTAAACTCTTTTGCTCTGTGGCATACTTTAATTATGTTATCAATAATCTCTTCAAAGTAAATTATGTTATTTTTTATTTCATCCTCTTCTATAAGAGCCTCAATTTTAACATTTACTTCGCTTAGAGCAACCTTTTTAGTTTCTAATATGGAAAGTTGCGGTCACTAAACTTAAATCCTCTTGCTCTATGGCAGAATCTATAGTGGCAATGACCTTTGTAATTAAACCTTTGTAGGCGCTTCTCCTTTTTCTAAACTTGTTCAATTCAGCTGCACTCATCTTCAATGCAAACCAGAATTGGGCTCAATGCCAAATAAACTGAATTGGCAAAAATACTTAACCAAATTGATCAAACTCAAATTTTGCTTTTTTCAAATAAACTGAATTGCTTGGTTAGGGTACTGACCAACCACCAGTTGGAATACCAAATTTTCCACCCAAGTAACTGGCGAACTGAAGTCTGCAACCTTCGCCTACGAACAATAAACCAAAATTAACCAAACCGGTAAAAATGTAGGCTCAAAACAACGACAGACTAGAGGCCAGCTTTCGCAATTGGGCGACCAAACTTTCTACCGTGGGACCTTAACTCAATTATGCTCAACCCGTCCAGACCTGACATGGGCTACAATTTACACAATCAGAACTTTGCCGGAAAATAGTCACTGACTCAGTCTTGGGCTAGAATCCAGTTTCGAAGGAGCATGTTATATTTTATTTTATTGGGTTTAGAATCCCAGCTGAGCCCTGAACGGCCAAGCTCTGAAGGGCCAGTTTAACCTACAGCCCAATTTAAGCTAGACTAAAACTTACGGACTTGGAGGTCCTATTAGGTCCTACCTCAGGGTTGCTGACTCGATGTGGGCCTACCTTAAGCCTCAGTTGCATAAAATTAAGATAAAAAGCAAAAGGGGCACTATTTATGGTCTTCTTTCTAAACCTTGCAACAACACACAACCTGCACCATTGCACGATGCAACAATCTTGTATCTAAACAACCAAACTGAATTGCAAGAGAGCTCTCTATAAGATCACGCCCTGTAAGTGCCGCATTCAACAAACGAGTAGAAAGGACGCGCAGTGCCCCAAAAAAATGATGCCACAAGAGTACCCAAACAATGATGCCACAAGAGTCCAAAAATGCTAGCTCTAAATTAAATGAATTTTTCACTAACCTTACAATTATGAGATGGATATAAGTTATATACACCTTAACTTAATATATACAAGCAATGCTGCATCAATCAGCTTAGTCATCACATCGCCTTGGGACAACAATGGCTCTTCCTCTTCTAGATTTTCTAACACAAGGTCCCACTATCAAGGTCCAAGCTGTAGAGATTGAGGAACGTTGTGCTCCAGACACTACTTGTTTAGATATGGCATGTGTCCAAGAATTGCAAGTTAAAGGAATTAATTTGGGTAATAATAAGTTTGAAGGAACAGAAAATATTAGTCTTTTGATTGGAGCTGACTATTATTGGGACTTCATCACTGGTAACATTGTCCGCACATCTCAAGGTCCTGTAGCTATTGAAAGTAAGCTAGGCTGGTTGCTACATGGTAGCTATTGCAATGAAATGGAGGTTAAAGCTCTTTTTGTTAAAATTGAGGAGAACAGCCATGGTTTGGAAAGGCATTTGAAAGGCTTTTGGGAACTTGAATTCATTGGCATAAAGGACAAACAGGAGAAGCAGGCAAGTACAGTGAACAGTGATGTTTTAGAGCAATTTGAAAAAGGTATTGGGTTTAGAGATGGTTGCTACGAAGTTGGCCTCCCTTGGAAGGATTTTTGCAAACCCAGTTCAAACCTTCAGCTAGCCAATAGGAGGTTGGAGACTTCATTGCACAGGCTAAGGAAAAGTGAGTTGTTAAATGAATACAATGAGGCCAACCTAAGCTATGTAAAGGAAGGCTATGCTGAAAGGGTGCAAGGTGAGCCAGGAGGCACATTATTTTCCACACCATGCAGTGGTACGGCTAGACAAAACTACCACCAAACTGAGGGTAGTTTTTGATGGCTCAGCCAAGGACAAAGGTGTTGTTTCCTCGAATGACTGTTTGGATGCTGGGCCAAATTTAAATGCAGATTTATTTTCCTTGTTACTGTGATTCAGGTTTGGTAGACTAGCATTGACTGCAGATGTAAAGCAAGCATTATTGAGGATAAAGTTAAAACCAGAGGACAGAGATGCAGTAAGGTATCTGTGAGTGGATAGGAAAGACTTGTTGGAAAATGAACCTAAGGTTCAAGCATATAGAATGAAGTCAGTGTTGTTTGGCCTCAGCTCTAGTTCATTTTGCTTGCCAGCTACTATGCAGTACCATTTTAAGAAATATTCTTGTCTTTTCTAATACTATTGAACACATGAGGCAAAATTTTTATGTTGATGATTTGCTGTGTTCAGTGGATAATACAGAAATAGCTAAACAGATATTCACGGACGCTAGAGCTATAATGAGGGACTCGAGGGAGGCTGGCTTGCATGGAGCTTAGAAAATGGCAGACCAATCACTTTCAGTTCCAACAATTTATGAGTCAGTCTTGAGTAAGACCTGATGCAGCAAAAACTATTAAGGATTCTGGTATTAAGGAGTTATGGGCAATAGACACAAAGGTGCTAGGCATTGTTTGGCAGCAAGGAGAGGATTTGTTTACCTTCAATGCGAAATCTTTAGTAGAGCTGGCTGAGAATGAGACAAGGTGGACAAAACGTACAGCTCTTAGTTTGGCTTCAAAGGTCTTTGATCCTCTTGGATTCCTGGCTCCATTTGTGATAAAGTGAAAAATTTGGTTTCAGAGCCTCTGGGAAATTGGACTTGGAACCAAGAGTTACCTGGTCATATGGTGGTAAAGTGGAAATATTGGTTCAAAGAATTGGTACATCTTGGAGACATTGAAATCCCAAGATGGTACTTTGGAGAGTTGAACAATAGTCCAGATAATTTGGAGCTGTACATCTTTTGTGATGCAAGTGAGGAAGCCTATGCAACTTGCATTTATATAAGAGGCACACTCGAAGAGGAAGTAAGTTGCAGGTTGGTTGCTGCAAAGAGCAGAGTAGCACCTTTAAAAAGGCTTTCTATTCCAAGGTTGGAATTGATGGGTGCAGTCATTGCTAGTCGGCTTGCAGTTACAGTGGAAAACTCTTTGGCCTTTATGAAATTCCAAACTATTATTGGACAGACTCCACTATAGTTTGGCAGCACTGGTTAAGAAGCCAGGCAAGGAAATTGAAACCATTTGTTGCCAATAGGGTGGAGGAAATTCAAGCACACACTGATCCAAAACAATGGAAGCATTGTCCAGGCACCCAAAACCCAGCTGATTTACCAACACGAGGAATTTCAGTGAAAGATCTTGCACAGTCAAATTTGTGGTGGAATGGGCCAGAGTGGCTAAAACTTGGAAGTGAAAATTGGCCTTCTAATCAACCTATTGTCGGAGAATGCCAGGCTGAAGGAGAATGGGTGAGTGAGATGAGAAAATGCATTGTGAACAGTTGTCAAGTTATGCAATAGGAACCCATATAGAGGTTTGAGGACATTAGCAGTCTGAAAAGTTGTTAAGAGTGACAGCATAGGTATATAGATTTACAGACAACATTAGAGGAGAAACAAGAAGGGAAGGAATTCTGAACAGTAAGGAGATTTAGCAAGCCAGGCAATACTGGGTGGTATATGTGCAGAAGGAAAAAGTTGGTGAAGAGAGAAAATTGCTCACCAGCAGTCCATTACAGGTTTTACTAACACATTCTGCTCTCAAGGGTTTGGATGTGTTTTTGGATCAGGATTTATTAAGAGTAGGAGGTAGACTACGGTTTTCTGGGCTTCCAGAGGAGAAAAGACATCCAATTTTTCTACCTTCTTGGGGGGGGCACTTTGTGGAACTTTTGATCCTGGATACGCATCATAAGTTGTTACATGCTAGAGTTAAAGAAGTGATAATAGAGATCAGACAACAGTTTTGTATTCCCAAAATTAGACAAGTAGTAAAAAGAGTCTTGCATAGATGTGTGGTTTGCAAGCGTTGGAGTGCAAAGCCTTATCATGAAAAGGTGGCTCCACTTCCAAGAGAAAGGTGTGTCTATAGTGCCCCATTTGATGTAGCGGGAGTAGACTTCGCAGGTCCAGTTTATGTGTATGAGCAAGGGGGGTCTAACAAAGGTTATATATGTCTTTTCACATGTTCTACCACCAGAGCAATCCATTTGGAGTTGGTAAGCAACTTCAGTAGTAATGTATTTCTTTTGGCCTTTAAAAGGTGTATGAACAGAATGGGTTTCCCAAGTAAAATTATATCTGATAATACAAAAACCTTCAAAAGGGCTGCAAAGGAAATCCAAGAAGTTTGGTCCTTCCTAAAAGAGGAGGGATTCCAATCCTACTTTTCACACCGTGGGGTACAGTGGGAGTTTATTGTTGAGAGAGCACCATGGTGGGGAGGATTTTGGGAAAGGCTAGTGAG
Organism: Bathynomus jamesi; assembly: GCA_023014485.1. Lineage (NCBI taxonomy): Eukaryota > Metazoa > Arthropoda > Malacostraca > Isopoda > Cirolanidae > Bathynomus > Bathynomus jamesi. Next base: position 857,749 of record JAJOZX010001308.1, on the reverse strand, counting down.
AAGCGTAAAGTGCCCATTAAAGAAACTTTTGGCTAATGCTCATTTGAGCAAAGAAGAATTCTGCAGTTTTGTGTGAAGTAGAAGCAATGGTGAACAGTAGGCCCATCATCTTTGTTTATAACAGTATGCAGGATGTGGTAAACGATTAACATTAAGCGCCAGTTTGCCAGTAGACTTACAGCCTATCCAGAGCAGTCAAGAAGAGTTAATCAGAAGGTTCAAGTACCTTGAAGAGCTACAAGATCAGTTATGGACGAGGTGGCAGATGGAATACTTGCCAGAACTCAATTATTACACACCAGACACTGTAAAGGGCTACAATCCAAATTGTGTCAAGGTGGGAAAAGTGGTCATGATTGGGGATGAAAGACTAGGGCAATGCTGGAAGCTTGGCATAATTGAAGAGTTGTTTGTTGGCAAACACAATTTAGTTAGGTCTGCACTGGTAAAGACTAAAGAGATTAAAGAGACTTATACAAAAACTCTCTGCTTTAGAAATCAACAAAAACACAGGATCAAGATGAGGCATTTGGGATGCAGCCTCATGGAGGTTTGGCTAAACTTGCAGAAGGTAGTGATAACAATATATATATATATATATATATATATATATTATATATATATATATATATATCCTTCCAAACCAAAGGTATCCATCTCATAATTGTAAGGTTATTGAAAAATTAACTTAATTTAGAGCTAGCATTTCTAGGCTCTTGCGTCATAATTTTTTGGACACTGGCAGCGTCCTTTCTACTTGTTTTGTTGAATGCGGCACTGATAGTGCGTAGTCTTATAGAGAGCTCTCTTGCAATTTAGTTTGGTTGTTTAGATACAGGCAGTGATGGGCATCGATACATGAAAATCGCTAAAGCGATACCGATACATCGATACATGAAGAACGTCTTAGGCGATACCGATACGCCGATACTTTCTAGATGTCTTAAACGATACCGATACCGATACATGCATCGCCGATACATGTATCGCCGGTACATTTTTATAATTATTCATTTAATATGTAGGTATTAGATATTATTGTTTATACTAGTAATTTGTACGCACTGTAAGTAAAATCAACATTTTAATGGGTTTTATAGATGTAAATAAAAACAATTGCTTTATTTAATGAAAGTATGTTTTAATTTTGTAGGATACATGAATGACTGAAAATATTACACTAACAATTAAAAGTAATTACTATTACCCTTCAAAAATACCAGCTGGCTAAACATCTGGTCAGACAGTCTATTCCTTTTTGGAGCGTGAATGTGACCAGCCAAACTAAACAACCGTTCTACAGGAGCAGAGGATGGTAGTGGTGTGTTATACTTCAGGAAGACCCGTAGAATTCCTGGGTACTGCCTCAGAGATTGGAGAGAATGACTTCCGTCACCCAGATACTGTAAAACTTCCATCTCAGTGGAATCTTGGGTTGCAGAGACATTAGTGGAAGCAGACTCATAACAGAAGAAATCATCTGCACTTCCGTCAGATGCAGCATCACTTGGTTGTTGCTGGGGGGTCTGCTCGCTGTATTAACAGCATTAACCAACATTTCTTGAACCCTCTTTTTGACAATGTTAGTATTAAATTTGCCTTTTATTGTCATCCACTTTAACTTGAACAGAGGATTTGAAGACGATGCCAGTATTGCTGCTTTACACTCATGCGACGCATCAAGGCACAGAAACTTTTCAAACCGCTTAGTGAACCCTACTGTGACTGCATTGAGAAGTGGCTAACAATGACGCAATGCCTCCGAATTCAAACGCTCTAGCTTCTTCTCTACAGCTAACAATGTTTCTATATTATGGTTAATTAATCTCAATAACACAAGTACAAACATGTTTAAACGTTGCGCCGCCGTACTGTGTGACGTGACCAGTAGAGTAGTACTCTCATTAAATAAATATTTAATAATATTATTATTTATGTATATTCATAAATATAACTCAGTAGTGTCATATTATAACATCTATTTAAATATTTAAAAATTCTTATTAATGTATCGATGTATCGAAGTATCGATTTTTTTCGATACATTTAAGAAAATTGACCTTAGCGATACCGATAAATCGATACTTTTGTCAAGTAGCTAAAGCGATACCGATACCGATACAAAAGTATCGATCGATACGTATCGGCGATACATGTATCTAGATACTGCCCATCACTGGATACAGGATTGTTGCATCGTCCAATGGTGCAGGTTTTGTTGTTGCAAGGTTGCCCCTTTTTTCTTAATTTTATGTTATTGAGGCCTAAAATAGGCCCACATCGAGTCAGCATCCCTGAGGTAGGCCCTAATAGATCAAGTCCGTAACGTTTGTTTTAGTCTCGCTTAACTTAGTCTATAAGTTAAAGTAGCCCTTCAAAGCTTGGCTGTTCAAGGCGAATATTGAAGCTATACATAGGTCTTTTACGTCTAGTCTCGACTTCAATCCCTGAAACTCTACTTTGGAAAGAAGATGCGAGCGGTACACAATAATATACATATAGAAAAACTCGAGGGTTTTGTCCCTAACCTTTGAAATGAAATAGAAACAAAATGGAATGAGAGAAGAGGCAAATTTTGTACTGTACTGTACGGTGGGACAGGGGGCCATGAAAATGAGGATGGAAAATACCCTCAGAATACGAGGCCCAAAGCTTTTTAATGCCCTGCCAAAAGAACTGAGGAACCTCCAGCACGCTGACCCGAATAATTTCAAGAACCAGCTGGACAGATTCCCGTCAGGGGATCGGAAAACAATTCCCTCCTTCACCAAATCCTGAAAATAATGCGAGATGCTGTAGAGGGGTCGACCGCAGGTCAATCCTGAACCGTCGTTCAAACCCTCATAAAGTAAGTATATATATTGATGTGAGAGGGAAATAAGTCTTTCCTTTAGTGGAGCGGAACAACCCCTGAATTGAGAGCCAGAGACACGCAGTCTAATTACAAATAACTAAAAAATCATTGCCAGGCGAGATTAAATGTAAAGGTTTTGATGACGGCCGCAAGTGACTGACGAGCCCGCTGCATGTAATGTATTCAGTTCACTCAGTTCTCCATTTAAAGGAAACTTATTTTTCTCGGTTAATGATTTTACAGCCCGTCTCACAGTTGGACGAAGGACGTAAAACAAATCAACCAACCATGTAAGAATATAATGTATCTAAGATGATTCACTATGGATTTTTAAGATAGTTTAACCCTTTCGCTGTAATGTAAATGAGAACCAACTCTTTGTAATCATTTATTTATTTATATAAAGTCAAACAATGACAACGATCTTCTGAAAAAGGAATAAGCATAATAAGTAATCACTTGAATAAAACATAAACATAAACATAAACATAATCATTGTCCTCTATCTCCTCCCAAGTCTTTGATACTAGATGTAATATGAGGTAATTGCAGTACAGTAGTGCGAAGACTTATATTGTTTTATAAAGTGAATACAGTATAGTACTTTAATAGGAGAACATAGATACTAGTTTATTTAAGAGTAATATGAGAACATAAGGCTTTGCTATTACATCATGATGAATACGATACTGTAGAAACTAAAATATAAATACTTATGGAATTATACAGTACATTATATCCAATCAAACATATTACAATACAATTAGAGAGTTCAGCGAGAGATTGAATCGTATATTAAAATAAGGGTTGTACAACGGTATTCCTGACAAAAGTAATAGTACAGTAATGAGGTTACAGCTGTATTGGGAACACAATATAAAGTTCTTAGTAAGTAAAGTGTAAAGTGTACTGTACTCTATCTCTCTCCCCAAGTCTTTGAGCCAGCAATTTTATAAAGAAGATTATTAAGGATAATATGGCAAAAAAAAAAAAATTTGTATGTTTACGGATAAAGACTAAACCTTATTTTGTCAGTGCCCTTAATTTAAAGCATACTTGATTGGTTACTCTTCTTGATTCATATGGTAGTCTTCATGCCAGGTAGGGGGGCGTCTGGTACGGTTCGAACGCCTTAGTGGAGTTGCAGTTTGGGGTGCCGTACCCATTGGCCTAGGGGGTGCAGGTGGTAGTATGTCGATGGGCGGCGTTGACATGTCTTCTTGGGTGGGGGGTGTGGTCTCTTCAGGGTCGGGCGCCTGCGTTCAACGTGTGGGCTGGACCGTGTCGGACTACGGGGTGAAGCGGGTGTCTTTGGTCCTGGTGCTGACCTGGCAGGTGTAGGTGGTGCAGCAGGTGGGCTGTTGGTGGGCACCGCTAGGAAGTTCTTCAAATGTTGGTCTATGGTCATCTTTGGAGCAGGTGTGCTGAAGGGTTCATATTTTTTAAGGAATTTCCTGTTCCTTACAGTTACCCTCCCAGATCCATCGACCCTAACCACGTACTGGTCAAACTGCCTGACTTCGATGACCACACCTGTCTTGTCCATTTACGGGCGTGGACCGACCTGGTTCTGGATGCGTATAAGGTCTCCGACTGCTAGTGGTGGGAGTCTCTTGGTGTGCTCTGACCAGCGTTTGCTCCCCTCATGTGGCGGTTCCTCAGAGCTTCTTCTCGGGTGGCCAAGTTTTCACGCCACGTGTCGTGTGGTTTATATCGGCCGGGAAGGATTGGAATGAAGTCCCGGATAGGGCGGCCGAATACACACATTGCTGGGGAGTGTTTTGTATCTCTATCCGGCGTGTTTCTGTATTGAAGCATGGCCCGTTGAAAGTTTTCGGTGTTGAGGTCGCCGTTTGGTCCAGTGTTGTCGGTTATTAGGCGTTTCGTTGTCTTGACACCAACTTCTGCCCGACAGTTGCTGTGAGGGAAAGCCACTGATGAGAGTCGGTGGTGTACGCCCCAGTTTTTGAGGAACTGCCGTGTGGCTGCTGCGGTAAATTCAGGGCCCCCATCGGAAGCCAGTTCGTCGGGGATGCCGAAGGTGACGAAGGTCCGTCGGAGGCAGGCGATGAGTCCAGCAGCACCATCTGATGACCTCTCTACTATTGGCCAGTTAGAGTATCTGTCCACCACGACCAGGTAGTTTACTCCTTTGTAGTGGAAGTAGTCCGCGCAGACGCACTGGAAGGGGTATTCTGGTGATGTTGGTGGAGTGGGTGGAGCGCTGGGCTGGGTTGGTGCCATGCGGTTGCAGTGGTTGCAGCTAGCCCGTAGTGCTGTGATGGCTGGTGTGATGCCAGGCCAGAAAATGGAGTCTTCTGCTCTGGAGATCATGGATGAAGTACCTTGATGAGCTGAGTGGAGTGAAGCCAGTACTTCTTGCCTGAGGGCCGGCGGGATAACCGTGCGGTTCCTGTACATTACCACGCCGTCAACAGTGCGGAGGTCGTCGCGAAACTGGTGATATTCCCGCAGCTGTGCAGGGAGTGCATGGCGGGATTCAGGCATGCCGGACTCTATGACATTGGCTAAACTATTCATGACTTCATCGCTGGTCGTGGCGGTGCGTACTCGATCCCATGTCACTGATGCCAGGCTCAGCGAGTTGAGTGTTGATGCGGCTGCAGAAATGACGCAGGCTTCCATGCCATTACCATCTGTCAGTGATGTCCGTATGCCGGCTAGGAAGGGGGGGGGGGGAAAGAACGCCGTTCCCTCGCATGGTTGATGGATGGCTGCTACGTCATCGGGGAGTGTCAGTGGTATGGGGTCGCCAGTGGGGTATCGTGACACCCCGTCAGCAGCTTTGTGTTTCGCGCCTGGTACGTGGATCATCCGGAAGCGGTACCTGAGGGTTTTTTCCTTCAAGTTTCTGAGGCGTGTATTAGATATGTCCTCTAGGGATCTGTCACCAAACACTTTGAGGAGAGGTTTGTGGTCCACTGCAATTATTAGGTCTTCGCATCCCAGCACGAAGTACCTCGCCTTGTCAAGGGCATCGGCGACAGCAAGTGCTTCTCCTTCTACTGGTGCATAGCGGGACTCAGCTGAGGTAGTGAATCTACTGCCGACCAATGTGACACGCCATCCAGTATGGCAGCAGAAGGGTTCGACTCGTGTACAGGTGCAGTGTTTCTGAAGTAGCCAGTAGCCGATGCCTGTTTTCGACCAGTCTGTGGCGAGGCATGTGGGCTTGGTTTTGTCAAAAATTTTAACGCCCTCCTCTATTTCTGTGATGATGACATCCTTTGATTCTTCGAAGATGGTTTCCAATTCGTCATCCCACTTGAAAGGTGTTCCTGGCTTCAGAAGCAGGCGGAACGGCTGCATCCTCTTGGCCATGCTGAAGGCATACGACACCTGGTTGATGAGCCCGAACCATGATCGAACGTCGGTGATGTTCTTTGGAGATGGAAACTCTAGGATTGCTTTGAGGTATTTTTTACAGGGTCGGACACTGTCAGATGTGATCTCGAAGCCTGCAAATTCAACCTTGTCCTGACAGAACACAAACTTGTCGGGGTTCAGTGTGATTCCGTGTCTGCCGCAGGTGTCAAGCCACTGGGTGGCCTGGAAGAAGCTCTCCTCCACTGTGTCTGACCAGAGCAAGACGTCGTCAATGCACTTTGTATGGTTAGGGATGCTCGATACAATTTCGTCGTACCTTCTTGTGTAACCGTCACCAGATGCAATGTAACCCTGGGGAGCGGTTTTGTAACGGTAGCGACCCAAGGGCGTTATGAAGGTGGTCAAGTGGCGGTCTTCCTCACAGATTGGTACGCTGTGATATCCATTCCATGCATCAAACACTTTCTTTTTGCCTTGCGGTACTGATCTGGCCTGGTGGAATGGCGATTGAGTGTGGTGTGTTTCGCGGGTGGCGTGAGCGTTGAGGGGTTGAAAGTCAACGGTACGCCTTGGTTTTCCGTTCTTTTTGGCGCACACCACCATTCTGTGACACCAGGTTACGGGCTCACCAACGGGTACTGGTTCAAGGACACCCAGTCTGACATCTTGGTCGAGGCCAGCCTTCACGTCCTCCTGCCAGTGGATTGGTACTGGGACGGGGGTGTGATGTGCGACTGGTTTGGCATTGGGGTCCACCATCAATTTCATTGGGGGGCCGTCCATCATGGGCAGCGCTTGGTGGTCACAAGTGTTGAAGGTGCTTGATTTGTAATAGTCCAGCAGGTATTCCTTGAGCTTTTGCTGGTTCGCCGCAACAGCGGGTAGTGGTAGCTCGATTGGAGGTGGAGGAGGATGTTGGCGTCTTGGACAGTCACAGTTAGTTACAAGTCCGCTGGCACTGTTGTTACAGTATTGTGCTGGATCCAGTTGGACTTCCCCCACTGTAGGGAATCTTCCCGAGATAATGCCGAGTGAAACGCATGCCTCTCTGCTGATGAAGAACTTGTCAGAAGAATCTGTCACATATGTTACCTGTCTCGTTTCTACTTGTTGGCCCTGTTCATCCTTGCCAGTGAGGCGAAGTATGGCTGCGCCAAGGATTTTGATGCCCTTGTTGTTGGCGGCGTGCATCTTCATGGTCACAGGGATGAGGTCAGACTGGAGAAGCCCGAGGCGGTGGATAACCTTGATACCGGTGAGGCAGCTCTGACAGCCTGTGTCTGCCATGGCAGGCAGTACCACGGTTTTTGGGTGGGCATTGAGGGTTGCCCCAAGCGCCTCGTAGTCTTCGGGGAGAGCCCTGACTGTCAGGTTGATGTGTGGCTGTGGTTGTGAGTTTTCCTTGATCCACATGTCCGATAGTTCATTGTAAATGTGATGGTCGAGGGCGATTGCTCGTTTCTTATGTGGCTCGGAAGTGTTGCTTGTGGCGCAGAGAAGATCAAATACCGCACCTTCGCACTCATCAGCTGTATTAGGAGTGGCTGAAAGGCTCTTGTCCTTGTCTTTGCTCCTGCATACGGATTCCCAATGGCTGTCGCGCTTGCAAATTTTGCATTTGTGGTTGTACGCAGGGCAATCCTTCTTGCGTATGTGGACTGGGGCTCTTCTGCGTGTCCTTTTTTACCACAATATGAACAAGGGGCATTTTTGTCTTGTGGGGGTATTTGCTTACTTCTCCTGTATGTGCTGCCTGCGGCCTCCACGGCATGGGAGTCCAGCAGTCGTGATGCTGAGCGCTTGCCTGCTTCCTTCGCCTCGACAAACTGAAAGACGTCTTCCAGGGTCATCTCCTGGTTACTGTTGCCGAGGAGTTCCAGTTGTATTTCCGGGTCAGCAATTCCGCGGGTAAGGACGTCGCGAAGGATGGGTCAGTGTAATTTACGTTGTTGTTGCAGCTTGGGCATTCAACAAGAAATTTGCAGACTCCGGCCTGACCACGAAGACGGGCTCCAAAACTGCGCACAGTTTCGTCGCGGTCTTGTCGCATATTGTGTAGGGTAACCCTGGCTACCATGGTGTTCTCCTCTCGGACAGCTAGTTTCTTGATTGCAGCAAGGACTTCATCTTCGGTTTTGTTTGTTAGGCTTCCACCTGCGGATCTTGTCAAATCTTTGCGGAGTGAATCGTCGCAGCATTCAAGTAGTTGTACCACTTTGTCCCTACCAGTGATTTTTGTAGCTTCCGCATAATCTGTCCAACGCGACGTAAAATATGCCCAGTCTTCACTGGTACCTGCAGCCGAAATGGTTGGCCGTCTTACTTTCTCAACCTTTGCAGAGACTGTCGGGCTGGGACATGGGTCGTGCAGTGGGCTGTTATAAGTGCGGCTACAATGGCTGGGTCCAGGTCTGCTGTGACATAGGTACAACCTGTGATAGGACATTCTACGGCAGGCATTGTGGATAGCGTTTGTTGAAGTTGCTTAATTAGGTTGGGGTGGTTGACAGTTGCTTGAATTTACCACGTATGTAGACTTATTTTATTATTTATTTAATTAATCAGTCATTTGTACCTAAGACCGTTGTCATAAATGAGAACCAACTCTTTGTAATCATTTATTTATTTATATAAAGTCAAACAATGACAACGGTCTTCTGAAAAAGGAATAAGCATAATAAGTAATCACTTGAATAAAACATAAACATAAACATAATCATTGTCCTCTATAATGTAACTAAACACTGGTTGGTTGATGGCTGATGGAGTTATGGCAAAACTCTATCTTGACCTTCGGGCAGACGATGAAAAATTCTTTAATTGCACCCAGATGTCAAAAGCCAGGAAACAGGACACCAGCTACCGAAAAGAATGATTTACAATGATACGAAATAAGGTCACATGTAAACTTTTTATAATTTTGACTTCACATACGATAATTACAAATCGTGAAAGCTGGAAAATTAGGTTGAGAGTATATTCTCTCCAACGTGAGGAATGGAAGCCGACGTAGACAATCCCTGGTAGGTAGGGTTCGGTGATGCAAGTGGTTCCTCGGGAGAAAGAGTGGAAGCCAACATAGATGATCCCTGGTAGGTAGGAGTCGGTAATACAAGTGCTTCTTCCTTTTGCTCATCGATCAGGTTAAAGAGCGCTGTCGTGAGTGTTTGCTGAAAAGTCTTTTGTTCTTTTGGAATAATTCCTTAATGTGAGGCAGAATTCCCTTAAGAAAATGCAAATCGGGGTCATTTTCTGCCTTGTCGTCGTACAGATTTTGCTTCAGGTATTGGATAAAGGAGAGCATCACGTCATTAATTTCTAATTTGAACAGTAACTACTCGTTTTTTAGTAGGGTTAGCCTTTCGCTTTCTATTAATTGCTTCACAATAACTTGAAGGTCCGGGGCAAGGAGAACTTGGCATTGGACTCTGCGAGCATACAGAACGTGTCTGCAGAGGATTTTTTGGATCACCCAGAATCTCATCGTTTCCTTCAAGGTCTTCGTTGCCGTTGGAGGTTGAAGGAGAGGAGACATCTTACGAGCTACCAGTGTGACTATCAAGACTTCCAACCATTGGGACATGTTGTATGTAGGCCTACTTCTTCAGAAACTCCATTTGATTCTTGAGGTACCAAGTGTTTTTCCAGTCTTTTTGCGCTCCAGACCCAGTAGGAATGCGTGTACGGTAGATGGCAGCCGAATCAACATGCAGTGTTGCCAACAATAATTAATGAATTCACCTGATACAAACATAATCAATGTAGGTCCTTTAGTTACGAAATTATACGCGTGTAAACTTATTTTCTGACCGCCCCTCGTACTATCAATGTTGTGCTAATATATTTTAATAATAATTGTATATATTACTTTAATAATAATATAGTATATATACTTTAATAATAATAGTAAATAGTATATCACATACAATTTTCTATATAATCTACTTTAATAATAATAATATATATGATACAATATATATGACTATAATTTGTATCACCTATCATATTTCGGTGTTATATGTCGACTAATGTTTTACTGTACTTGCAGATCCTAATGCTGAGTGACTGCTGATTGGTAATGATGGCAGGTGAAAGGAAATCACGCAGTGCCGCCAGAAAAGAACTTTTTGGGGAAACCTACACAGAAGCGGACGAATTTAAACCGACTGGAAAGTTGCCACTAGGGACAGTTGTGATTGGTAGGATGCTCGCGCTTTGCAAAAAAGGAGTAAAAGGACAGAAAAAGTCAATGACTCGAGATGATGCCAGCAAGATAGTTACAAATGAACTAAGACGAGATTGGATTAATAAAAATGTCTATCCCATGCATGAAAAAACAGTGGCGAAAAAAATAAAAGACGATTATGAACATTTTAACAAACTGAGAAAGAATGAACGCTGTCAACAAAAACCTAAAAGTGTCGAGTAGTACCAAAAAGCGAGCGGCTTTAATGATCAGCTCACTAAGAACGCCTACTTGCAGAAGAATTTGGGGTCAAAATGACTGATGAGGAGAAGACTTCTTATTGGGATAATTACTTTGGTGCGTATAAGGCCATATGTACAAATGCAGTACCAAAAGATTGGGTGAGACAGAAAAAGAGGAAAGAAACTCGTGAAAGATCAGCGGAGAAAAAGCGAAAAGCAACAGAAAGCAACTTGAGAGAGCAAAGGGAGCTAGAGGGATCAGAAATTATTGAAATGTTAACAACTTCAGTCGATTCTGAAAACGATCCGAGTTTTGCAAAACCAACAACGGCAAAGACAGTTCCTTCTACTGATCGTAAATTTTGCTCATCGGAAGAAGACCTAAGCAAGGAGAAGAGTAAAGAACAAGAAGATGCATTTCCGACAGTGAAAATCAGAACTGGCAAAAAAAGTCTGAACGAAAACTTGATGCGGTGTATAGTCCAGTGTCTTGCCGAGACAAGAACTTCTCCTGAAGATTGGAAGCTGAAGGCAGATGATAATGAGAAAGATCGTGAGGGTGAGATGGAGAGTGAGACGAAGAGTTACAAGTCCGTCACCAGTATTCAGACTTGACGTTTGTATTTCCGAGCCGCAAATCAATAATGCAATTCTTGAAAGATGCTTCATACTTGAATCTAGAGTATGTCGCTCAACGAATCCTCAACAAAGAGGATAACGTTGTGAGTGTAGGATTTGACGATACGACCAAAGCTGCCGGCCACCGGCTGTACGAAGTAAAGGCTGACCACATCACCATCGTTGGTCCATCTGACATGAAAAAGTCGCTGACAACTGGATATCTGGAAAACGTCAGCCATTCCGGAAAGGATGAAGCCAGAGCTTATGAATTCAAATTGAGTTGTCTAGCCGTACTAGCAAATTCTACCACTGACGAACTCAAATATCAAATAGACTTCTGGATGTCTGATCGAGCTAGTGAATGTGGAGTACTTTTACAGCATCTTGGAATCGAATCAAACAAGATCTTGAAGTGCTGCACCCATATCATTTTAGGAGTAGATCACGCTATAGACAAAGTGTTTAAAAACACGGAAGAGAGAATCGGACTACATAATCTACTTCAAGTTACAGCAGGAGAAAAAGTTTTCTGTTCTCCTGGTTCTTCTATTCATACTTTGGGGGCTCATTGAAATTGCTAAATTGCTCTCTCCAAGCCACGCCTCCCATTCGGTATCCCTATATAATGACTATAAATCTTGGATGGCGGATAATGGACTCAAATGTGATGGATTCAAAGGATTCGTGGCAAACCGGTTTGGGAGAATCGCCGAGTTAGCAAAAGAATATTTGGCGAGGCGAGACTCCATCCAAGCTTTCTTTGATGCCGTAGTAGATGTCAACAGTAACAAGCTAGTTCTCGCAGTGTCAACTTTCATCCAAAGTCAATGATTCATGTGTTGTTCCCAAATTTACGCAATGATGGGTGAAGTGATGATTTTCCTTATGATGGAGCTTCTTGGAATTAACAAGAAGGGTGACGAGAAAAGTGAAAGAACTTGGTCTGCAGTAAAACGTTTCTTTGAAAGTAAGATGGTTGAATTGAATGACTTGATGGCTGTAAGGAAGGAACAAGCCAGATCTGGTAAACATAAACTTGAAGCTCTAGTTCTGCAGAAAGTCATTGATACTGTAAATAATCAGCTGTATTGTAATGGACTCTTTAACAAGATCAGACGATGACGCTAATCCAGACTTGATGTATACCCCTCTGACAAATTTAGGATGCGAATCAGAATTTTCAAAACTTGACAACCGAATCAAGGCCAGTGGTGGTAGCACATCCATTCAAACGCACTCGATAAAAAATGTTATTGTGACTAACGGACTCGGTAGACTCTTCGTTCGAATCAAAGTCTCTTGAGGATAGGAAGGCATCCTGGAAATGGGCCAGGGGTTCAGAAAAAGTCAAGAAAGTGAAGAAATTAGAGGAAGATTTTCTAGCTACTGTGCATGCTGCAAAGAAATTGTCCCTACTGAAAAAAGAAGAGCTCAAAAAGAAAAAAGCTGGCAAAATATTGCCGGTTTTGTAAAATTGCAAGAAAAATGGAGGCCCTATGACTCCAAACAACCTGGATGCTCTGTACAAACTGAACGAAAAGCAGCTCCTCACAGAAATTGCCTATTTGAGACTCACCATCACACTAGATATTCGTCAAATGAGACTTGTGAAAGTGAGGGACGGGAAATTCAAAATGAAAAAATTTAATGTAGATGAACTGAGAAATTCTATTAAGAATGCCTTACAGCCAGAGGACAATGTTACTAGTGATACTGATAGTTTTTTGAACAATGTGTTGTAAATACTGTATGATGATTTCATGATTTGAATTACATCATGGAAGTTGGAACTGATATGAATGCCTTGTGTTTCTTCTGTACATGATTTTTTAATAAAATAATACCTTTCTTTTTCCATTTTTTACCTATAACCTGCTAAACCACTCATCGAATGTCTCTAATTTGTTCATTTTCAACTTCAGCGACCCTGAAAACATATGAAAAGACATATTACATATGAGGGGTAGCGGTTTTCTTAATTATAAAAAAGATAAAATTATTTTTTTGCCCGCCACTTTGAAAAAATCCACTGAACCAGGTCAAAACTTCATTTTAGGTCCAAGAACCAGCCAGATTCGTATTCAGCAGCGAAAATGGCCGTAGAAACTACTCGTCTTGTTGGCAATTTCCCAAAAAAAAGTCATTATTCTCCAATCCCTAGTTATATGATAGTTAAAGTGTAAGATAAGTTGTAATGTCGACTTTTCCTCCAGGCAGTAACATTTCTGTTTAAAATCCATGCATCATCCTGATTATTCAGAAAAATGTCTATCCATGGAGAGCTAATGATAACATAATTCATGTTTATTTTTGTAATAAAAATTGAACTAAGTAAATTTATAAGGAACTGACAATTGTTCAAATAAATTAATATATATTTACTACATCACAACCATAACATTATTATACACAATTACTCAATACTTGGTCCATCTTCCATTATTATTAATGACCTCTCGTAGCCTGTTTGGAACAGATGCCACCTGATTGTAGATGATTTGTCGGTTCATGCGGAAAAGTTCCCACTGCTATGTGCGTTCCAGCAGGTGCCGAGATGTCCGCTCCTGCCGAGGTTCCCAAGCGTTAACCACATTTTCCCACACATTTTCAATGGGGTTTAGGTCACACCCCTTGGTGGGCCAGTTCAGCAGCTCGACATCTCGTTGTTCCTGAAACCACCAACTGATGATCCTGGCAGTATGAACAGGGCAGTTATCCTGTAATATATATGTTAACGCTCCGTCTACGACTATGGGTAATTCGAGGTTGACGGGGGGTTCTGGTTAGGTGGCAGCAACAGATTTTCTCACTCTGGGGTAGCTGGTACCGTGTAGGGAATCGCAGTAGTTTCGTTTATACTACACTCCGATTTCTTGTTGTAGTGGATCGGAGGATTCTGTGAAAACTTACTAAATTATCTGATGGTTCCCCGATTCTTCTTGTAGCGTATCGGGAAATCATTTATTCTATTTTAAAACTAAGTTCTCTGGAGAAAGTAGGGCTCAAAGGAGAAGACAAAGAGATCCTCTGACTGAATTTTACTGCTTCTAAAATATTACAAGTAATACTTCAGCCTCTAGGTCAGATCAGAATAATCAGAATGATAATTTGAAAAATTACAAGAGTTTATATACTAATAATTTGATAACATCATTATTATTTAATGTTGACCTGTTTTGTTTTTTATTCTCAACAGGCTGATTTTTTTTTTGCAAAATATTTGAAGATAAACTTAAATTTTTGATGTAACAGCATACTGGCAGATAAGCAAGATATTTGAAGATGAAGTTATATTTTTCTTTTAAACAGCATATTGACAGATCTGATGCTATCATGATTTGCCGAGTTAACTAAAAATGGAAATTGAAATATGCATTTTATTATGGATTAAAATTAAACATGTGTAAAAATGAACAATAAATAATTCCTATATAATCTTTATATAATCCTGTATATTCTTATATACCGTACTCGTCTAACGCGAGTTTGGATAAAATTTTGATTTGCTTTCTATTTTTGCAGTTTCACAACCATGCGACCTACCATTTCTATGGTTCAGTCGTATCCATGCTTGTGTCATTGGAGGTTCGTTGTGAGAAGCGAATGCCCCTTAATTTCATTCCCTTAAAGTACAAACAAGACAATCGACGGTTTAGATCGCTTAACATTTCCATCACAATATTACCCATATCTCCATTTTCCATTTGTTATAGACTTTATGATAATTAATTATTGTTGTCTTGCATCTAACCCTCATCCCTAAATTTTATTAGATTATGCATGTACATTGCATGTTGCATGATTTGAACCCTTGTTCTTAATTCTTCCTCAAATGTACCCAATTCCTTATATATAAGGAATATATATTTAATTAATAGTTTCACTCACTCTTTGTACAATGGTTATAAACCTTTCATTACTGTAATGCTCTAATTCGTTTCTTCTAATTTCTCCCAATAATGACTTGTACTAAAGGTACGAATTGAATAACTATGGTGTATTAATTATGAATTAACGCATTGTATAATTTGATAAACTATGACGTCATAAAGTAACTTAATTCCCTTCACATTTTCCATACCTTGAATACTGAATCACGTGTTTAGTATGTGGATATCTTTCGTATTCAATGTATGGTAACTTCTTTAACATAATATTATTATTCGACCATATTCATCCATACGTCCATATCTTATCTTGACCGTTATCTTTTATTAATTTTATTAATTATTCATTCATCGACCTACCTATTGTCTACCTACTGTCTACTTATGCCCTATCAACCTATCAGTCCATGTTACTCGTGTCCGTCTACGTTACGCACACAACCTATGTGTATAATACTTATGCACTTGTACATGTCCGTTGATAGTCATGATTACGTACATGGTCATGATTACGTACATGTAAATACGGCCACATGTATTCTTTTTATTTCTTTTCTTTAAATTATTTAATTTCTTGCAATAGACTCATAAATGCTTATGCAAGTGCTCGGATTCCGCTGACAACTGCAAAAGCGAGAGCTTCTGAGGTGAACACCCTCTTTCTTGCTTGCTTCTAATCCGAAAACATTATTATGTGTGTCATGTTATATATATATATATATATATATATATATATATATATATATATATATATATATATATATCGTATGTGCCCATGTACTTTGTGTTATACTCCTAACATCCTAATTGTCTATAAATATGAAACACTGTAAAACTATAATTAACTGTTTAATTGTAATTAACTGTAATAATTTAATATAATGAAATTAATGTACTTTAATGAAACTGTAATTAACGATAATAAGCGAATGTGAATTAATTGGCAATTATAATCATAGTTGTAATAAACTAAAATTACAATGTACTCAGTGACGTACTTGGGATTGTACTCAATGTACTACTCCGACATTATGTCGCCATTTAGGAATGTATACTCGGCGATATTATTATTTTTTTGTTATTTATTTTTTCGTTTTATTTTTTAATCTTTCAAAATTTTGATATGTGTTTAAATTATGCTTAACGTCCAAGAAGTGTTTAAATCTCCAGTTAAAGAGGGGAATTTAACCCTCAACTGCACTCTCCCAAAATTTAGACTTATTTAATTCTTGTATTGTAAATTCAATCACTCCCGTGTTAGCAGCCCTTCAGCGAGGAGGTCAGAGCCCTCATCGAGGAGGCCGAGGGCCTCCTCACTTTTAAATTCCGGCCTGAGCCATGGTCAAAAGAGGTCGAACCTCTTCCCCTATAAAAATCTAATCTAACTTAGAGGCTGAGCATTACCTGTACATTTCAGCAGTAAATTACAGTAAAAGAAAGTCTTTATCTTCTTCGAGCCGTGCTCTCTTCGGAGAACTTAGTCATTAAAATCTCCTGATACGTTACAAGAAGAATCTGGAAACCTTCAGAAAGCTCTACAGAATCCTCCGATTCACTATAAGAAGAACTCGGAGAGTAGTATAGAAGAAATTACTGCAAGTAACAAATCCGTTGCTGCCACCTAACCAGAACCCCCGTCGACTTCGAACCAACCCAGGTCATAGACGGAGGGGTTAACACATGCATATAAGTCAAAATTAAATGCTTAAAATTTCAAATTAAGTGTTAATTTAGAGTTATGGCAAGTTATGACTTCCTCTTTTACAACTAAAAGAGAATGTAAAGAAAAATTAACATTGTAGAATTTAACACGATTACATGATTAAGCCTAATCTAAAAAATGATTAGGTAATTTAAAAAAGAAATAATTCATCAGCAAAAATAAAATAGAAAGAAAATTAAAAAAATTTCCAAACTCGCATTTTGTATACAGTTAGAGAGAGTGTCACGCATGTTTGGACTTTATATGCAAAAATGAACGTTGGAATTATTCATATTTACATATATGATATATTAATATACAGTGAAACCTCGTTAAGTCGAACTCGGTTAACTCGAAATCTCGGATAAGTCGATATAATTGTTAAGTCCCTGCTAATTTACATAGAAAATACTATACTTCCACTCCTCTTATCTCGAAATCGGATAAGTCGAAAAACCGGATACCTCGAGGTGAATTTGAAGACCCGGAGCGACCTTTTCATATACTTAACTCGAAGTGTTAATTTTCTGACGATCCTGCCCATTTGCCTTGATACATTCTAATCGTATCACCAATCCTGTGTATACCTGCTTATTAATTTCGGAGAAGAAGGCTTGTCCCAGGGGGATAGTGAGGTGGATCCCTTTGCCCGGAGAGTCGTTACAATACTTAATTCCTCGAAGTGTTAATCTTCTAGACGATGCCGCCCATTGCTTTGATACATTCGAATCGTGTCACTGATCCTTTTTATAAGATACTGTACTGTATTTGTACTATATATAAAGGCTTAAAACTATACAGGATATTCAGTCGTATTTCCATCGGCGTCGCTGGAAGTTGTGCGGTTTATTTAGAGACTTTTTACTGCCCCTTTCAAAATGAGTAAGCGCAAACTTAACACCAAAGATATCAAGCAGAAGTACGAAGCGCTGCTTGAAGTTGAGCGTGGTTTAAAGTCTAAGTTGCAAATTGCTAAAGAAAATGGTATTCCAGCAAATACGCTTAGTACTTGGATAAGAAACTCTGAAAAAATTAAAACAGCATTTACGCAACACCAATTTGTTCCCAAATGTAAACGTATGCGTTTAGCAAAAGAGAAAGCTTAGAACAGGCGCTATTGAAGTGGTTTAATGTTGCACGTGCTAAAGATTTTCCTATCAGTGGTCCCATACTTCAGAGCAAAGCTGATGAAATGGCAACGAAATTAGAAATTTTAGATTTTAAGTGCAGTAATGGATGGCTTGAACGATTCAAAAGGCGTCACGGAATAGTGTTTAGATCTCTATGCGGTGAAGAAAATCCAAGCATCAGAAGGAGCAGATGAGTGCCTTCAATCTCTCGCAAAAATTGAAAATTTTATTCGTAATAAATCTCATGCTAAGCAAAAATCAATAATTGAGTTTTTAATAAAAAAATAAAATTTACCCACATAAGTTGTTCCCTCTATTATTAATTACATACATAGAATGTAACTTTTTCAATTAAAGACTGTAATTTACTTTTTAGAATACAGTAATTACATACTATGTATATTGCTAGTGTTCTGTTTGTATATGAATATCTTATACTGTATTTTTTTATTAAACCTAACATGTTTTTATTCTTTCGTATTTTCCTTGTTTTAATATGCATGGCTGAGAACAAAAAATAGCATGAGAAGAGCATTTTTATTTCACGATCGGTTAACTCGAATATCGGTTAACTCGAAGTGATTTTCTCAGGCCCTTCGACTTCGAGTTAACGAGGTTTCACTGTATATTACTTAATATATTTCGTCGCAGGTTTCAAATCACAGTTTAAAATTAGATGCTATTCGAATCGTAATCTGACACGCCGAATTACAGTGTCCTTCGAATTTTGGGATCATTCGTGATGCAATACTTTTTGTCATATCGTGATTCGATATTAACACTTACAAATAAGTGTTGTATTCCTCTACATTATGTTGATTAATTTCAGCTGTTGTGCGATTCCATGTAGATGGTTTGATCTAATATCTTTGTTTTGGATGTATTATTTAAAAGAGGAACAAGATTATTGATATACGCGAATATTTTCGGAAGCTTTTAATATATTTTTGAGTATTTATAAAGGAAGTTTTATTAAAAATTAAATGCGCGAGCGGATGAGTGAGTCAGTTATTATGTAAAAGCGAATGGATGAGGAGGGGAAGCTAAAGAGGAAAGAAGCAAAAACACAACTGACAGAAGTAGTTGATAGGGTGGAAGGAATGAGAGACATGGGAGGAGGTAATAATCGGGGAGCAAAGGGGGTAAGAGAAGGGTCATGTATTAGTATGAGGTGAAGGGGAAGGAAAAAGGAAAATAAGAATGAAGGTAAAGCGAAAGAAAATAACAAGGAGGCAAGAAGAAGGAACAGAGAGAGAGAGAGAGAGAGAGAGTGAAAGAGAGAGAAAGAGAGGAGGTGGGGATAACGAGAGGTAGAGGGGGAAGAGGAGAGGGAGGGAGTGAGGGTGAGGGAGAAAGAGGGACTGCACATAATATCGCACAACCCTGATAAAAATATTCAGTTTAAATTAGCAAATTGTTTTGTCTGACTTTGGTATCAGAGTATGATTTTGACGTTAATCATCAGTATAATGTGTTCAATGGATTCCCCATGTCAGACAGCATAGACATAGACACCTTATTGAATAAGATAATAGTTGTAGTTGCCGAGATATGCAGAATTTTGTATTTCTCATTTACGCTTGAATGGACGGGGGCGGTTAGAAATCAGCTATTTCTGCAAAACGCTCAAGCGTACCAGCTTGGCCCCCCCCTTGAGTTTTTGATTCTACATGGTCTGAAGATACAAAGTCAAGAAAAATCCATTGTAGGACCTTTAGTGCAAGGTTACTTCAAGCTTCCGCCAGACTGTTGTTCGTCATTTATTGATAGTGGATTTCCTCTTTGGGTTTTCTCTCTCTCACTCTTCCATTATCAGCCGTTTTTAATTATTTTTATTCCTGGAGTATTAATACACAACTAACTTATTTATTTTTTGGCATACATACGAGTATTCAACTCTTTAAAGTCTTTAATAAAGAACATGATTAGTCGTATCATGGATTTATCTTTGGTTCTCTATTTCTATAAAGTGGTGTCATAGCTGGAATAAAATTGTGTGTAGTTTTCTGACGAAATTTCTCTTGTTTTCAAGGACGTAAGTGGTGCCACATAGCTAAAGTTATTGAATATGCATATTTATTATTTAATAACATACGTATATACGTTACCTAGGACCACTGCGTGTCCATCACGCATACATGATTACTTCCGTCGTTGAAATTATTTTCAAGGACTGCCAAACAACAATAGAATTCACGCACAGCGAGCACGAACGCACGTAGAATTGAGTGAATGAAGTAGCCTGCAAGGTGTGTGTTTGTGTGCTTACTTTTTCTTCATTATAAATTAATTCTTATTTTCCATTATAGAATTTTCAATGAGGAACGTATTTTTTAACTTAATTTATTATATAAAAACAAACTTTGTATATTAGAAAAGCGCATATATATATATATATATATATATATATATATATATATATATATATATATATCATCGCCCAAAAGAATTCCCTGCAGTGTGAGGAAGTTCACTTCAGAGGAGGAACAATGGCTTAATAATTTCGAATGTAAATAATAAATGTTTTTTTTAAATTAACAAAGGAAGTCCATTAATTGTTTTTAAATAGAAAGACATTGATTTTTTTTTTAAATGATCGGAATAATTAAATCACTTTTCCTTATTAATGAAAAACAAATTGTTCTGAAGGTACGAATTTATTCCAATATATATTATATCTCTCTCTCTCTCTCTCTCTCTCTCTCTCTCTCTCTCTCTCTCTCTCACTCTCTTGCACATTGGCTACGCCAATCCCAAGTCGGACTACTCGATGTTGGGTAGTAATATCGAGGCCACTGATTTGGAAAAGGACTTGGGTGTGCTAATTAGCAGCGACCTTAAGTTTACGAAACAGTACAGTGCGTAGAGGTGGAAAAGAAAGCCCAGAAGCTGTTGGGTTATATCAGGAAGCAATTTCAGTTTCGGAACAAGGAGATTGTGCTCTCTCTGTACAATTCCCTGGTTCGGCCGCACCTGGAGTATGCTGTGCAGTTCTGGTCCCCCACCCTCAGAAAAGATATTGAGAGGCTGGAGCGAGTGCAGGCGAGGGCTACAAAGTTAATCCCTTCCGTTAGGCATATGGGCTACAATCAACGCTTAGGCGCCCTGGACTTGTTTTCGCTGGAAACTCGGAGGCTGCGTGGTCAACTCATCGAGGTTTTCAAGCTCTTACGCGGGTTCAACGATGTCGATTTTAGAAGCATGTTTAGTTTAAATGATAACCCAACTCGCAACAATGGTTGGAAGTTGGATTTGAAACGGTTTAGGACTAATGTGTGTGGGAATTACTTTACGTATAAGATATGTGACACGTGGAACAGTTTACCTTCAGAAGTTGTGAACAGTTTCTCTGTGGATCATTTCAAGAAAAGGTTAGACCAAATCTTGCACACTATTTGAGTGTGTAGAAAATTTTCCCTGGCACCCGTTGCCATTGGTACCTCCTCGGTATGTGCCGCAAGGCCTTTTGAGGTACTTCTTTTCCTTGTAACTCCTTGTAACTCTTTATATATATATATATTATATATATAATATATAATATATATATATATATATATATATATACCGGGTGGACGAAAAAAACCTGGACACTTTTGTTTTTCCTAAAAATTTCAAAATAGTCAAACTAATATACCCAAATTAGTACAAGATGTAGCCAATAGTATGGTTATCATGTGTTGAAAACCTCGGTTAATTATCTTTGGCCGTTTTTTAATTATAAAAAATTTAACTTGACGAAACAAACAGCGAGATTTTGTGAAGCTGACTACGCCCTTGGATGTGTCAGATGTTCGCTACAAAATAAGCAGTTTGCGCATGCGCACCTAAGACAATGATAAGTGGCCACATGGCGAATTGGTAGGCTAGCAGTGTCAGATTTCTTTAAGAAGTGTTGGCTGCTGGAATGTTTTTTTCTTATTTTTTTTCTTGTGGTGTTAATTAAAATTCTATCGTAATGGTTTTAAGTAAAGAAGACTTAGCTGTTATAAAGGCGTGTTTTGCCGAGAAGGGATGGAGTGCTAAAAAAATATTTAGGGAATTTCCGGGAAAAAATTGGAAAAGAAGTACAGTACACTACGTAATAAATAAAATTAGGCAATCAGGGTCAACTGACAGAAAACGTGGCAGCGGTTGTCCGCGTACTGCTCGGACTCGAGAAAACGAAAGGTACGTTGAGGAGCATGCGTTGTCGCAGGAAAATAATCCTGGTGCTTATCTTTCGCAGAGAAAAATGGCGAATAATTTAAATATTTCGCGCAACAGTGTTCAAAACATAATGAAAAGTAAAGGAATCAGATCTTTTAAAAGATTGAGTGCCCCCAGAATAACAAAAGAAGCCATGGGAAAACGGTTAGAAAGGTGTAATTCTTTGTATAGGAAATTTAATTTAGCAGACATTAAACGCGTTTTTTCAAGATGAGTCCGACTTTACATTAACTGTATCAACAAATCGACAAAACAACCGAGTCAGTGCATTAACTTCAAAATCGGAAATCCCGCCAGACCGTCTTTATCATCCAATTTCACGATTTTTCAAGAAATTAATGGTCTCTTGTGGTGTTTCTTACAATAGAAAAAACAAATTATTCTTTACTGATCCACAGAAAACAAAAAAGAACTCGCAAAATTACACTGAACACCTCGGAGAACTTTTACCGGAATGCCAAGACTTGTACCCGAACGAAGATTTTATTTTTGTTCAAGACAATGCACTATCTCATTCAGCCAAGGCAACCCAAGAATTTTTAATGGCGAACATTCCTGAATTCATAGAAAGTGAAGAATGGCCATCAAATTCTCCTGACTTAAATCCTCTGGATTACTTCGTGTGGAATGAGCTGGTCATTGGTGTACCATGGTCGCAGGGAACCATTTTCAAACCTGGAAGCACTTAGACAAAGAATTGAGGTTGTTTGGCCTATGGTGTCCCAAGACAAAATCAAGTCATCCATAGATCAGTAGAAAAGGAGAGTACTGGCCGTAATTCAAGAAAATGGGGGGGGTCAATACAACATCGATTTCAATAGGGTAAGTTTTTAATGGCGAACATTCCTGAATTCATAAAAAGTGAAGAATGGCCATCAAATTCTCCTGACTTAAATCCTCTGGATTACTTCGTGTGGAATGAGCTGGTCATTGGTGTACCATGGTCGCAGGGACCCATTTTCAAACCTGGAAGCACTTAGACGAAGAATTGAGGTTGTTTGGCCTACGGTGTCCCAAGACAAAATCAAGTCATCCATAGATCAGTGGAAAAGGAGAGTACTGGCCTTAATTCAAGAAAATGTGGGGCCAATACAGCATCGATTTCAATAGAGTAAGTTTTATATGAGTTCCATTGAAATTTTTAGCACATGTTAACTATATTATTGGCTACATCTTGTACTAATTTGGGTGTATTACCTTGACTAGTTTGAAATGTGTAGGAAAAACAAACGTGTCCAGGTTTTTTCCGTCCATCCGGTATATATATATATATATATATATATATATATATATATACAGGGCGTCCCAAAAAATGTATACACACTTTAACAGCTGATAGCTCAATTGATGTTTCTTTCTTTCCAAGTTAAACCCATTAGAATTAATAATGGCAGTCAGACTAAGCTTTGAACAAAGGAAATTCATTCTAAAATGCTACTGGAAGTGTGAAAACGCAGTTGAAGTGCAAAGACAGTTTAGGAGGGAGTTTCAAACAGATCCACCAACGCGACTTACCATCACTCGAATTAGAGATAAGTTTGAAGCCGATGGAACTGTTCAGAATGTCCACAAGAAGCGTTCCGGAAGACCACGGACATCGACAAGCCCCACAAAGCAAGAAAGAGTACTGAAAACGTATCACCAAAGTCCAAGAAAATCTGTGCGGCAAGCGAGTCGTGAGGTAGGAATTTCAGAATCGTCTGTCCAACGCATTTTGAAGCGCTGTCAATGGAAAAGTTACATTCCAGGATTAGTCCATGCTATTAATGAAGATGATCCGGACCGAAGAGTGGAGTATTGCGAGTGGTACTTGGCACGATGTGGATGTGGATTGGACGAAGGGGTTTCGTAGAATACCCTCCGCGTTCACCAGACCTCACACCACTAGACCTTTTTTTATGGGGATACTTAAAAGACAAAGTCTACGCTATAAAACCTGCAACAGTCGCTGAATTGAGAGCAGCCATTGAACGAGAATGCACACAAATACCAAACGAAATGTTTCGTGATGTTTGCGATTCCATTGCTTCGCGTTATCAGCAGTGCCTGGACCAGAACGGACGTCAGTTTGAAAACAGGCGTTGACAAAACAATTAAATAATGTCTGTAGATTCTATTACATTTTGAAAATGAAATGTATTTTAATAAACACTGCCTTTATAAGTATTTAAAGTGTGTATACATTTTTTTGGGACGCCCTGTATATATATATATTTTTTTTTTTAACTTTATAATTTACATGCAAATGAAAACGTGGCGGATAATTTTTTCTACATGTGTTAAATATTTGAAATACGAGTATAAATTAAGATAATTTTTTTCATAAATGATTTAAAGATTTAAAGGGAAGTGTATAAATAGTGAAATAGATTTACATAATAGTTCCAAAACATTTACAGTGAACAAAATAAAAAGACAAAATATCAAATATGATCTTAAAACAATTCAATACAAAGTGAATATTGAAAACAAATAAAACAAATCCTTTCTTTAGTGTGAACGAAATGCAGGGTGTCCATAAATTATCTTTAAAACTTCATTTTAATTTAAAATGAATTTGTAAAGATAATTTATGAACACTACAGTGTATATATATATATACACACAATCCTGGGATTAGCGCGCTAACTTTTTATTAGCGATACTATTAGCGCCGCTAATTTTCAAAATTATTAGCGAAACAGGTAGCGGTAGAGGTTCTAATGTTTTTGTTTGTTTTGAAAATTAATGTAATTCGCCACATCACTGTTTCAGCGATATCCATTTTTATTTTGTAATCTGTTGTATCAATGGAACATTTACTCTCTTTGTCAATATTTTATCATTCTTTGAGTTTCAGTTTGTGTATGTGAATTAAATATACGCGTATAAAGTGAGTACAATTTATACTTCCGTTGGTTGGTTTGTTTTCCCTATTAATATATAAGAAAGGAACTGGACTCCTACATAAAAATGTTTTCATTTTCGTAGACTACAGTACAACCTCACATTTTTGTACCTTAGCAACCAATTATATGAAGGTGTTTGCTAATATATGTAAGGAAATTACGGAAGGCAGAACATATATATATATATATATATATATATATATATTGGTGTGGTTTCAGAAAAAATTAGCGACAAAATTAGCGTTAGTGTTAGTGGCGCTAACTGTTGAAATGCTTAGCGTTAACGTTTGCGGGGCTAAATTTTATGGTAGTTAGCATTAGTGTTAGCGGCGCTAATTTTAGGAATTAGCGGGCACGACACTGTGTACACACCCACACACATATATATATATGCATATAACTGCAATGACCGCGCAGTATATAAATGAATAGAAACGACATAAGTGTTAAGGAACGTTTCTGCACACGAGGAGGAGAGATAACAAATAATGAAAAATGAGGCGAACCGCCCAGGAATCGAACCCAGGGCCTTCCAATTGCCGGTTGGATGCTCTACCATTATGCTACGGACCTCACTCAATCACAAATCGAAATTCTCCCACATAGGGCAGAAACCAATGCCCTGAGAGGGCACCCTCGCAAATCGTGAATATGCGCATATAACTGCAATGACCGCGCAGTATATAAATGAATAGAAACGACATAAGTGTTAAGGAACGTTTCTGCACACGAGGAGGAGAGATAACAAATATTTCATTATTTGTTATCTCTCCTCCTCGTGTGCAGAAACGTTCCTTAACACTTATGTCGTTTCTATTCATTTATATACTGCGCGGTCATTGCAGTTATATGCGCATATTCACGATTTGCGAGGGTGCCCTCTCAGGGCATTGGTTTCTGCCCTATGTGGGAGAATTTCGATTTGTGATTGAGTGAGGTCCGTAGCATAATGGTAGAGCATCCAACCGGCAATTGGAAGGCCCTGGGTTCGATTCCTGGGCGGTTCGCCTCATTTTTCATTATTTGTTATCTCTCCTCCTCGTGTGAGAAACGTTCCTTAACACTTATGTCGTTTCTATTCATTTATATACTGCGCGGTCATTGCAGTTATATGCGCATATTCACGATTTGCGAGGGTGCCCTCTCAGGGCATTGGTTTCTGCCCTATGTGGGAGAATTTCGATTTGTGATTGAGTGAGGTCCGTAGCATAATGGTAGAGCATCCAACCGGCAATTGGAAGGCCCTGGGTTCGATTCCTGGGCGGTTCGCCTCATTTTTCATTATTTGTTATCTCTCCTCCTCGTGTGCAGAAACGTTCCTTAACACTTATGTCGTTTCTATTCATTTATATACTGCGCGGTCATTGCAGTTATATGCGCATATTCACGATTTGCGAGGGTGCCCTCTCAGGGCATTGGTTTCTGCCCTATGTGGGAGAATTTCGATTTGTGATTGAGTGAGGTCCGTAGCATAATGGTAGAGCATCCAACCGGCAATTGGAAGGCCCTGGGTTCGATTCCTGGGCGGTTCGCCTCATTTTTCATTATTTGTTATCTCTCCTCCTCGTGTGCAGAAACGTTCCTTAACACTTATGTCGTTTCTATTCATATATATATATATATATATGGGATTGAACTTAAAATGGTCCCCTGAGGTTTTTTTCATGATACACACAGACCGTGCATGGAACAAGGAACACTTCTGGGAAAACTAAATCCACTATAGTCCGAATAAGTAAACTATAGTGTTTGTCATTTACCATTACTTATTCAGACTATAGTGGATTTAATTTTCCCAGAAGAGTTCCTTGTTCCATGCACGGTCTATGTGTATCATATATATTATATATATACACGGTGAACCAAAAGTAGGTGGACAGTAGGTTGAATACGGTTTGTGTTATATTATATTATAACTATGGTGTTCATTATAACTATGGTGTTTGTGTTTTATTATATAAATATTATAACTAAATTTATTTAAATTTTATTTTGTATTATAGTATACAAAAAAATTAAATATGTATTCTCAAAATAAACGTTATCATTTACTGTCCACCTACATTTGGTTCACCCTATAGATGTGTGTGTGTGTGTGTGTGTGTGTGTGTGTGTGTGTTACAGGGAACCTGTGTAACTAGGGGTTTCATGAAATCTCTAAAATGTTCAGGGATTTCGTGTAACGTTAAGTCGTGATATTTTTGTTAAAACTAACGAAAATATCACGACTTAACTTTACATGAAATCTCTGAACATTTTAGGGTTTTCATGAATTTCCTAGTCACACAGATTCCCTGTAACATATATACGGATTAACACGCATGAGTACACGTGGTTTTTGGATGAAACAAAAGTACTTCCACCAGGATTCGAACCTGGAACTGCCGCAGTAGGAGTCACGAGCGGTACCATCATACTACTACGGGATGCTCGGGGCAATCCCGGGGCAATATATCAGGTATAGCACCTGAGGTGTAGCACTTGGGATTCCATAGATAACACTAGGCAACAAATTTCAACTTTTTTTTTGTTACAGACACGTGAACTACTGATTCCTACTAAAGCGCTGGTGCTGATTTCAGATCTGATATCAAAATTTCTCTATCACGTCCAGATTTTTTGTAACCGAAAACCCCTATTTTTCATTTTTTTTCTCACCCGCTTCTATTACGAAAGCCGTCTAAGCTACTTTTCCGTGCCACATTTTATGTTAAGCATACTTAAATAATTAGTGAACAGGGATGTCTTTCCTCCTTTATTCTGGCTTAAGACAGACAGCGGAATTCCGCTGGCGGAGTTACCACCCCTGCGCCCAACCATCCACCCAAAGCGCGTTAGTATTTTGTTGTTACTACTGAAAGGCAAATTCCTGTTCTTAAGTGAAACTTTGGTGTGTCCTCTTCCTTTGTCGCTTGTAGGATGACGAGCTCTCCTTCTGCAGGAACCAACAATAATCTCCCATCATATTTGGGTTGAAATTACCTTGGTATCTGTTTTCCATAACTGAGATCTGTTGGTGGAAGCGCTCACCATGCTCGTCACTTACAGCCCCAAGGTTGGCCGGGAAGAAGTCAAGATGAGAATGTAAAAAATGAATTTTCAAAGACATTCTGCATCCCATTATTTCATAAGATTTAAGCATGTTTTCTACGAGTTTACGGTGGTTTTCAGCTTTGTGGTTTCCAAGAAAATTTTTGACAACTTCAACGAAAGATGTCCATGCTCCTAGTTCATTCTCATTTAGGTTAGATGGAAACGATGAGTCGTGGATGACACTGCGGATCTGTGGTCCAGTGAAAACTCCAGCTTCTAGCTTAGCATCTGTCAATATTCCTTTGAATTTATCCTTTAAATATTGGAAACCACTACCTTGATGATCCATACCCTTCACGAAATTTTTCATAAGGCCAAGTTTAATGTGAAGTGGTGGAAGATGTACTTTCTGAGGGTCAATAAGTGCTGGGTGTTTCACATTGTATTTACCAACAACATGTTCAGTTCTAGATGGCCAATCATGTTTTTTGTAGTGGTTCTTGTCATCTCTGCTGTTCCATAGACACAAAAAGCACATATGCTTTGTGTAGCCCAACTGTAACCCAAGAAGTAATGATACAACTTTAAGGTCGCCACAAATATTCCATGTGTGGTCCTTATATTTGATGAGTCTTAGCAGCAGTTTCATCGATTCATAAGTCTCATTAAGGCCAGTGGCATGTGCTACAGGTATTGAAGGTTTTTCATTGCCGTTGTGCAGTAATACAGCTTTAAGGCTAGCTTTACTAGAGTCAATGAACAGTCTCCATTCTTTTGGATCATAGCGACAGCCAATCCCTTGCATCAGACCACTGATATCGTGGCAGAAACAAACGTTTTCTTCCTGTAAGTAAAATGATGAAAACTGCAAATGGCGATGGCGGAAATGGGAAACTTTGGTGTTTGGTTGGAGAAGATTAAATTCTTGAAGTCTTGAACCAAGCAACTCTGCCTTTTCTTTTGGTAATTCCAAATCGCGCACTAAGTCATTTAACTCCGCTTGACTTAACAAATGTGGGGAAATATTTGCATCTGGAACATATATGGTTATATGCCATCTTTCCCTGTTTCTATATCACTAGCAGAATCTTCAGATGAACTGCTGTCTGTTATCGTTGGTGGAACTGGTGGTGGATTTGTTTCATCATGTGGTACTGGTTTCATTGCTGATTCGCAGTTTGGGTACGTGATCTTTGATTTGTTTTTCTTTGTGAAACCAGCAATCTTTGTCAAACAAAAATAACAATCATTGAAGTGATTTTTCGGCTCACGCCAAACCATGGGGACTGAGAACGGCATAGCTTTTCTTTTACCATTCATCCAAGCTATTAACATTGCATTGCACTGTGCACAGCAAATATGTGGTGCCCAGTCCCTCTGTTGGTCTCCTAACTTACAGTCAAAATAACACTTGTAGGCAAGTTTAATCTTTGTTGTTATGTTTCTACGTTGTGGCTTAGGTGTATATTGTCCACAGACAAAGCAGAAGTTGTCTGGGTGATTTACACAAGCACGTCTATTTGATGCCATTTTGAATTACCATACAATATCTGAAAAAACGTAGAAAGTAATTATTACGATGTGCAAAATAAAAAGAAATACACACCGTAGTACAAAACAAATGCTATAAAAACACACAAGTCACCACAACCTGTCACTTGCTCATCAGCAGAGAGCTTCAACAACCGTTCTGCTTGACTGTCACGTAGCGACTACCGTTGGGCCGTTGCCCGTTACTATGCTCTTGACTCAGTGTTGCCAACTCGGGATAAATTTTATTTATCAAAATTGTTCGAATTTGTATATAGTTGGCAAAAAAAATTGCTTTAACCTTGAAAAGCAAGTTTCATATTACTGGCATTAAGCCGATTAAAACCAAAATCTGGACGTGGTAGAAAATTTTACTAAAAGTGATTTGCATTTTACACAAAATCTAGACGTGATAGAAAAAATCTAATTATAGATTTGAAATCAGCATACCGAAATTAGCTAGGAGCACCTATTTGGTCTTCTGTAACAAAATCTTTGTTGCCTAGTGTAATCTATCACATTAAAGGCCTTACTTAAATTCATCACTTTGGAGATCATAATTGTACGTTCTCTTCAGCAACAGTGGCGCTTTCCATAAGATTTAAAATAGCCATTTTTGTTGTTTTATTCTTACGAAATCTATATTGATTTAGAGATAATAAATTGCATGATTCTTTAGATCTTGATTTTGGCCCTCTTCTTCTTTGGTGAGGGGAGTGGACGTTTTTGCGGACATTCGTCCTTGGCTCCTCCTTCTTACATAAAAAAAAATATTGCTGCATTCTACTTTTTACAATTTTCTAAAAAAAATTTGCTGAATACGGACAATGAACACATCGGCCTGTAGTAATTAGTTGCCGGTTCGTTTACTTTAACTTACTTTAGATGAATTCGAACGACTTCAGTTCAGGATTGACCCGCAGTCAACCCCTAAAGCGTCAATAGCATTCTCCCAAATATCCTCATCCTCAATACCGCAACTGTGTTTCGCCAATGAAATATGCAATGCTTATGCAATGGGAGAACTTTGAACATCATGCATGCGTGTATGATGCACCCTGAGAATGTATCAAAAATATTTAAATAATTTATACGCAAAATGGAGATTACATTTAAATTAAGATGATTCTTCAACATTAACAGATAGGCCTTTCAAAGACTTCTCATCATTCCTCTCTCTTGTTGATAATTTGAGAACCTTTTTTAATAACTTTACGGTTAGCCACAGACAAGTGAGAGAACACTTATTGTAATTAGACCATAATTCAACTAGTAAGACTTGAATATAATTCATTACGAGAATTTGAAAGTTCTCTTAAAAACGAACTACAACTTATTAAGGAAGTGAATTTTACGCATTATTAAACCTAATTTATTACATGCACACATAAGGCTCTGAATGAAATCCTAAATATATTATCATATTTACAGCATTTTACAGCAATTTACTTGTACGAGCAGAGACGCGCAAAACAATTGCAGTCAAATTAATCTCTTTATTGCAACATCACTTCTTTAAATACAGGATTTCTAATTATTCTTTCACCAAACACTTTAACAGACTCAAAACTTGTCACTCTAGAAAAAGATACATAAAGCCGTCCCTGCGCAAAAACAGGCTTAGGAATATAAATACAAAACATCTGTGGTCAAATTAGTATCTTTATGAAGGCAGCCCGAGAGCAATGCAGCAGAATTACTAAGACACTATGGCAATTGTAAGAAAATTTGGGAAATCGGATCTATTTACTAGGTTTACTCGCAATTCAACATGGACCGAAATCGCTGAAAGCACTGAAACTTATCAAAGACCAGAACATAGGCCGCATATTAATAAAGTTTTCCACATGAAACTGAAAGAGCTGCTTTATGATTTAGTAATAAACTTTGGTTAGGTTAGTAATTTCTTGTTCTTGTACAAAAATGCGCTTGGTTTCCTAAGTATATATTTTATTGTTTTTGTTTTATTTATTATTAACCTAACATTTTTTCTTCTATGAACTTTTTCTTTATATGGCTTCGTTTAAAAGTTGCACATGCGCATGCGCGCACGCGTGTACGAACGAAAAAATAAATATCCTTAGGATCTTCCAGAACAGAGACCTTTCCAACAGTGTAAGGATAAATGCTCTACGTTGAGCGGTTTCCGAGAAAACGCCGGTCAGACAGAAACCCAGACAGAAGGACAGAAACTGCGTATTATTATAACCTTAACTTTGGTTTTGTTTCCACCCGAATTGTTCATTCTGACGAAGGTCAAGCTTGTCACTCCACCTTAAACCTACAGTTTAACGTGGAATCTGAACCACGCCCCACCAGCAACCCAGCGTCTAAACCACTAGGCTACCCAGGGTACCCATTTATCTACCAACCAATTTCTTTATTGTGTGGAAGGATGAGCATCTGGGTTTTACTGCGCGCCGCCTGCTGTCACCGGGTTTCGATCCCGGGGCCGATGGATTCGTGTCAGCGACGCCGCTAACCACTACACCACTGAGGTTTATAGATAAATGAATATATTTTGGTCTCATGATAAAATATACTTTTTGAAAAACATGAACACGCCCACTCTTTCGTCTTTTAATTTGTATGTAGCCGATATAAAGCTGTCTTCGCTAATTGATAACACAAACCTGTAGTACCCTTGAAAGTAAAATTAAATAGACAGACAAACAAATAATAGATGGATGGATAGAGTGTGTGGGTGGGTGTGGGTGTGTGATTAAAATTTCTACCATTCAGTGAAATGTGCGCAGTTTAATTTTCCTTCTCAATGTAGTGATGATATTACTTATCGCATGGAGAAAAATATGGTTTATTGCACGCATTCCTTTATCGTCTCTCCGCAATTCTATTTTCTCACGTCGGACTTGGTATTTGGGTTTCTTTCTTTCGCTTCTTCATTTGATGCTCATCCGATTGCTGATTTTACGTCTTCCATTAAAAGAATTTTTATTTCCGAGGAAAGACTAAAGCAGCAATCACAGATTAAGGATATATATATATATATATATATATATAAGCAAACAACCACAGGGAAAAAGGAAAAAAGAAACACGAATTTCCAGCGCTTTCGTGATATATTCACATTTTCAAGGTTGTGGTTGTTTGCTTATCAATAAGATCACGTGTTATTTTGTGATTTTACTGCATATATATATATATACACACGGCCGGAATTAAAAGGGATTTCATTGAACACACACACACACACACACACATAAAAACAAAGAATATTTTTTTTAATGTGAAAACACTCGTATACTATATTACAGAATTTGGATCTTTAGGGTTTGACGGCCTGTAATATTTTTTAACATTACCTGTTTTTTATTGACCAGTTTTAATCGAGGAGTTCAAAAATAACATTCATGTTTTAGAAAAACAAATAGTGAGGCAGTTATATGCAATTTAACAATTTTTAAATATATATTTTTAAACCGTATTGGGACCTTTTTTGGTTTGAAGGCCGGCGGAAAAAAACGAGTCATGGCTACCAGACCGTCAAATTCTAGACTCTACCAATTGGTTAGATTAACTGAATGCCCAGTTAGGTTAACAGAATGCCCAGGTAGGTCAACTCTATGTCAAAACAAACGAAAATATCATGACTTAACCTAACCAATCGTCATGAGCGTACAGTTGACCTAAAACTTTCAAGGATTTTTGAATCTTAAAGCGTATATGATATTCTCTAAACTAAAATGTATAACTGCCTCACTATTTGTTTCTCTAAAACATTAATGTTATTTTTGAGATCCTCGATTAAAACTGGACAATAAAAAACAAGTAATGTTAAAAAATATTACGGGCCGTCAAACCGAAAAGATCCCAGAATTTTAGTTGTACTTTTCGTCAGTACACCGAATACACTTCTATTAATTTAAAAATATAATTGTGTTCAAAATTATGATACCAAGTTTTGTTAAAATAGAAGTAAATAAGTGATTTTGAAAATAAATTTGTTTTACCACACTAAACACCCGTAAGATTATATTTATTTGGAATTACAATAATATTAATTTTCAAATCTCCCACTCTGAAGTTAAACCGAATCGAATTTCAAGTAAATATAATTTTATATGAATTTGAACTAAATGAAATTTATGCTAAAGTGACATTAAGTTCAGTTTTAACAAAACTCGACCTCATAAACTTGAGCATATTACTTTGTTCGTCTAAGTAGTATGGACGCAAAATGGACGAGTGCAGAGATAATGATCAATGTTGCAAAATGGGGTGGGGTATGTTGCAAATGGGGAGGGGTATGTTGCAAAGGGGGTGAGGATATGCACTGAAGGGGGTGGGGGTATGCAGTGAAGGGGGGTGGGGGAATGCTGCAGGTGCAACAAGGTCATGAAACTTGGAGGCGGCGTTATCCCCCAAGAGAAAGACAGGAGAAGGAGAGAAAGGGAGAGAGGTGTTCACCTGGCAGGAGCCAAGTGCATATTAACACTTCAGCCGATCCGCCGTCCTCTTATAGGCCCCTAATCAGCCAGTTGGCTTAGAAGGTGTACATGGCTTGTACAGGTTGAGTTGTCTGATACCACTTTTTATTTTAATTGTTCAGGTATACATTATTAGGGTGAGTTGCTAGATACCACCATTTATTTTATTTCACACGAGTTGCCAAATAGTGTTTTTAATTGTTCAGGTATACATTATTAGGTTGAGTTGCCAGATTGTACCATTTATTTAATTAATTCTTAGCAGTTGGCTTAGAAATCCGTCAGTAGGTTTAGAAGGCGTAACCAGCCATTTGGTATAATTGTTTACAACCAAAAGAATTAAATAAAACAACATTACATCATTCTGTTTATTAAATATTGTAAATATATAGAAAATAAATACACATTGGAACGATCAAAAAACAAAAAATAAAAAATAAGAAATAATATAACCATCAATATAGCAGAAATATATATACACACACACACACAATTATGTTAAATAAATAAATACATACACTTTATCTTCTACCGCACAAAATAAAAATAAGAAATACAAAACGTATAGCCATCAATATAGCAGAAATACACACACACACACAATTATGCTAAATAAATAAATACATACACTTTATCTTCTACCGCACAAAATAAAAATAAGAAATACAAAACGTATAGCCATCAATATAGCAGTATAGGCGATATATATATACACAATTATGTTAAATATATAAATATATTTCACTTTTTTTTCAAAACACTAAACTCGCGCTTAATCGAGTCTACAATTACATCGTTATTGCTCTGCATTACGCAGTATACGCGGTTTAATAATATTTCATCGCTTAAAGTATAGGGATACCTATACTCTATATAAAGGGCCTTCATATCGTTCAGTATTATTTTTGTGCCTACTTTACAACCGGTTGGTAAGTTATCTTTAAATACGTCTAGAATACAATCAAAAGCACGCACAAAAAGCTCATCGTTAGCCACAGCGTCAAATACAAATTTATAAATACGCCTTTCCAATCGAGGGTTTATTTCTACCGATCCGAGCTCTTCAATCGTGAACTCTTCTTCACACTGCATAACGACAGCTGAAATAATCTTCTAAGTCGTTACGACAGCTGCTCGTTATATAAAGAAATAGTTCTTCAGGGTGAACGGTGTAGGTGAGCTCAGCCCTGTGCTTTGTACCAAAGTTCATGATATTTCAAAGAGTAAACTTTTTAAATAAACGTCCAGCTCTAGACCATTCTCACCTTGTTCAACCCTACACTCGGTAAACCCATCGAGCAGAGCGGTGTATGCGTATTCAAGAACCGTATCAAAATAAAGCATATCCGTAACACGCGCGTCTAATATAGGCTTCAGCTTGCGGAATCCGACGATTTCAAACATTCTGTCGAGGATGAAACAGTTTCGCGTTCGGACAAGAGCGTTATTATCAGAAGCATTCTTCCACATCAACCGTATATCAATGCAGGGCCGATCGTTATTTATACACAACGTACATACAACGGCGTATGAGGGGGTGTCACCAATCTGCTCTCTTCCTGTACCTGCACCTGTATGAATTTTATAACGATCTTCACTCCACTTCTCAACTACCACGAAGATTCTATTCATCCCCTCGACACTTAAATAAACAACATTCCGTTTGTTTGTTTGTCTACAATCCGTTTCCAGTACATAGTTAACGATACCGGATTTACGCCTGAACACGCGCAACGACTTCGTCACGGACACATCGTACACGGCGTTGAGAATGCTGCTCAAAGGACGTTCCATCGTATTCGAGGAGCGCACGTCCACTCGGCTCAAGCCCTGAGATAACTATGAGGCACATGCAACGCGACGGTTCGACGGGAGGAGTGAGACACACCATAATCTAATGAAACGTGTACTGCGCCGATCCAACATGAATCGTTGTATCCCATTATATTGGGCAGGTGTTTTGAGAAATTTTCCGATACAAGAATTAATTTCGGTTTTAATGTTTTATCACTCCCACTTCCCCGAATACGCACCAGGCATTTTCCTTCAGGGTAATTTTCACGAACTAAACACATTTTATAACGGTTTTAATGTTTTACCAGTCGCCATTTCCACAAACTAAACATCTTCACATTCCGGCGCACTATTTGAGAGGAACATATACCCATATTTTTCCTTTTTGTTTAACTAGCGATACTCATCTCTAAAGTCTGTTAAAAACTCACGCAGGGCAATAGCCACAACCTCACTACAAACTTCGTCATGATATATATTAATATAGTGATAAAAATACTTAAGATTCTCCATGATGACGAGATTTACATTTTCAGTCGCAGGGTACGAGTAATCGGTATGATGCAACATGACATAATAACGCTTGTCACACCACTCATCAACAAGACTCACTATCTATAACCGTTGTTTCTCTTCTGCACGTGTTTCTTTTACTTCACGGTATATGTAAGCTTTTATAAAGTTTAGTCCTACAACATAGTTAAACACACAACTTGTCCCACGAAATCCTACAATGCTCTCACCAGAGTAGCCATAGAGTATTTGTACATTTTTCTCCTTCTTACGATTCAATGTAACCTTAAGAGCGTCAAAGGAGGGCGGAAGAGGGAGTTTTTCAGTATCCACTACATCTTGACACTGCAGAATACCATTTCATAAACGTTGAACAAGCAATATTAAAGGTAGCCATTACTATTTTCTGTCTAAGCGGGAGAATACACGTCTGATGTCCAGGGCTTACTGCAATCAATTGAGAACGCAGGGGAGCCCAGGTAGTAGCATGACTCACGTTGGTGGTCTTACAGTGGACGGAGCTTAGAACTTTCTCCTGTACACACACACACACACACACACACACACCACACACACAGGAGAAATTGAAACACTAACTGAAACACGATTTATTTAATAAACGAAATATTCAAGGTCTATATATATATATATATATATATATATATATATATATATATACACAAACTCAGAATGGTCCCCTGAGAAACTTATAAGTTAAACACAGACCGTGCATGGAAAAAGGAACTCTTCTGGGAAAATTAAATCCACTATAGTCCGAATAAGTAATGGTAAATGACAAATACCATAGTTTTTCTTTTTCATGATGCTAGCCCGACGTGGGCAACGGGTCTCTCGCAAAGAGGTCCCATAAATATAGCTTCCCTCACCAGCTATCTGCAAAGCAGACAGGATCCAGCTTTGGGACATGGATCTAGGGTTTAAAGCAAGCCTAGTCCCACTACATTCAGAACCTCTATATAAGTAAAAGACTCGTTGCATTCACGTCGGATTGAATAAATCAAAGAAAAAGGGGTAACTATTGTATTTTTAGCCAAAAAAAACAAAACTTAAACCTCAACCGGGACATTGAGCGTCCACTTTTCAAGGCACGTAACACGTCCGTTTAATATACACAAACTCAGAATGGTCCCCTGAGAAACTTATATGTTAAACACAGACCGTGCATGGAACAAGGAACTCTTCTGGGAAAATTAAATCCACTATAGTCCGAATAAGTAATGGTAAATGCCAAATACCATAGTTTTCTTTTTCATGATGCTAGCCCGACGTGGGCAACGGGTCTCTCGCAAAGAGGTCTCATAAATATAGCTTCCCTCACCAGCTATCTGCAAAGCAGACATGATCCAGCTTTGGGACATGGATCTAGGGTTTAAAGCAAGCCTAGTCCCACTACATTCAGAACCTCTATATAAGTAAAAGACTCGTTGCATTCACGTCGGATTGAATAAATCAAAGAAAAAGGGGTAACTATTGTATTTTTAGCCAAAAAAACAAAACTTAAACCTCAACCGGGACATTGAGCGTCCACTTTTCAAGGCACGTAACACGTCCGTTTAATATACACAAACTCAGAATGGTCCCCTGAGAAACTTATATGTTAAACACAGACCGTGCATGGATAGCTGGTGAGGGAAGCTATATTTATGGGACCTCTTTGCGAGAGACCCGTTGACCACGTCGGGCTAGCATCATGAAAAAGAAAAACTATGGTATTTGTCATTTACCATTACTTATTCGGACTATAGTGGATTTAATTTTCCCAGAAGAGTTCCTTGTTCCATGCACGGTTTGTGTTTAACATATAAGTTTCTCAGGGGACCATTCTGAGTTTGTGTATTTTAAACGGACGTGTTACGTGCCTTGATTTATTCAATCCGACGTGAATGCAACGAGTCTTTTACTTATATAGAGGTTCTGAATGTAGTGGGACTAGGCTTGCTTTCAACACTAGATCCATGTCCCAAAGCTGGATCCTGTCTGCTTTGCAGATAGCTGGTGAGGGAAGCTATACTTATGGGACCTCTTTGCGAGAGACCCGTTGCCCACGTCGGGCTAACATCATGAAAAACAAAAACTATGGTATTTGTCATTTACCATTACTTATTCGGACTATAGTGGATTTAATTTTCCCAGAAGAGTTCCTTGTTCCATGCATGGTCTGTGTTTAACATATATATATATATATACACACAGGGCGTCCCAAAAAAATGTATACACACTTTAAATACTTATAAAGGCAGTGTTTATTAAAATACATTTCATTTTCAAAATGTAATAGAATCTACAGACATTATTTAATTGTTTTGTCAACGCCTGTTTTCAAACTGACGTCCGTTCTGGTCCAGGCACTGCTGATAACGCGAAGCAATGGAATCGCAAACATCACGAAACATTTCGTTTTGTATTTGTGTGCATTCTCGTTCAATGGCTGCTCTCAATTCAGCGACTGTTGCAGGTTTTATAGCGTAGACTTTGTCTTTTAAATATCCCCATAAAAAAAAGTCTAGTGGTGTGAGATCTGGTGAACGCGGAGGGTATTCTACGAAACCCCTTCGTCCAATCCACATCGTGCCAAGTACCACTCGCAATACTCCACTCTTCGGTCCGGATCATCTTCATTAATAGCATGGACTAATCTTGGAATGTAACTTTTCCATTGACAGCGCTTCAAATGCGTTGGACAGACGATTCTGAAATTCCTACCTCACGACTCGCTTGCCGCACAGATTTTCTTGGACTTTGGTGATACGTTTCCAGTACTCTTTCTTGCTTTGTGGGGCTTGTCGATGTCCGTGGTCTTCCGGAACGCTTCTTGTGGACATTCTGAACAATTCCATCGGCTTCAAACTTATCTCTAATTCGAGTGATGGTAAGTCGCGTTGGTGGATCTGTTTGAAACTCCCTCCTAAACTGTCTTTGCACTTCAACTGCGTTTTCACACTTCCAGTAGCATTTTAGAATGAATTTCCTTTGTTCAAAGCTTAGTCTGACTGCCATTATTAATTCTAATGGGTTTAACTTGGAAAGAAAGAAACATCAATTGAGCTATCAGCTGTTAAAGTGTGTATACATTTTTTTGGGACGCCCTGTATATATATATATATATATATATATATATATATATATATATATATATATATATATATATATATATATATATATATATATTTACAAATACGTGTAATAAATAAGTTAACAATAGACACATCAAAGATTATGGTATCCAAAGGGTACGGTATCATAGGTACCAGGTAGCTGGTAACGTTTCCTATAGGTGTTACGGCACACCATAGTACCTCTAAGTTCCTTCACGCCCCCCCCACCTTCTGCTCCCGAAAATTGTGGGTGCCTACAGTTAGTTGGGGAGGCCGATCACCCTCATCATCGTCCAAGCACACTAGATCCTTCAACGATTCAAAGTTAACGACCCGTCGATTCGCATGGTTGAGCGCGATACCCTTTGCCTTCACGATATATTTCATATCCTTCCCCACCCTCACCCGTACCCCATAAGTTTTTGGTCCTGTTGAGACAAAAGTGTCGGCGTATGCGGTGTCTCCATACTCATCCTTGATCTCATCAGTCAACTCACCGAGGAATTCACCAATAGGTGGCATGTATTCACCATCCCTCTCTTTGAATATCACACTATCTGTATCAGCGTACAATAACCTCCACCCAAAAGAATGCAATAAGCCCCAAAGTTTGATGCGTGCGTAGGCCGTTGTGAAGCTGGCTGCAGGTATGTTTGTAACCCGTGAGGTATCTGTGGCCAATTCGGTATTGTTGTACTTTATTATGTAAGTATTACCTACATTCATGATCTCCATGACCTCTTTATCGGGAGCATTGGCATAATCCCAGACTTCACTATAACCTTGTGCCAAATGAACGTTCCCTTTGCCGGTATTCTGTACAAATTTTCCCCAAAGACTGTTTAGACACAACTTTGCACTAAAGCGCTTGCCAGGGTTCTTTACAATTTGGGAACGGTCAAGCTGTATACCTTCACGGGCACGGTAACGCTGAATATAAGCCGATTTTTCATCTTCGGTATCAACTCCTCGCGGATATACTGTGTATATATATATATATATATATATATAGTTACGATAGAAGTGTTCCTCGGGAATCTTATCCTCAATAGGAATATAAAGACCAATGTTGAGAGTCGTATCTCTTGTCTTTATATTCCTATTTTATATATATATATACCAATCTATAATGATGCATTTAATGGCCAATATGGAGCCATGTTTGGTGCGTAAATCGGTGCTATAAGGAATTATGGTAATTACTATTATTTGATAATGGTTATGAATGATTGTTATTAGTAAATGCTTTGGCCGAGGTCACCAGATCTTTCAGATCAAAGAATGTTATTAATTAAGTTATTAATTAGGCTGATTAATAGAAGTAGTTTTCTTCCTTTATTATAAAAAATAAATTGATTTAAGAATGCGACAGAATTGCCTATTGTTTACAATGGAAATAATGTGTACGCTTAGTAGTATGACCACAAAATGGACGAATGCAATGCAATTGCAAATATTGATCAATGTTGCAAAGGCGGGAGGGGGGATGTTGCAAGAGGTTATGCAGCAAAGGGGGGAGCGGGTTATGCAATAAGGGGAGGGGTAATCCCCGAAGCTGCAATGAAGTGGAACCTAACCTCTTTGGGGGAGAAGGTGGGACGGCCTCACCCCCGAAAGACATATACCTAACCTAAGAGAGGGAGAGAAAGGAGGAGGATCTTTGGGGAGAAGTTGGGACGGCCTCACCCCCCCCAAGGGAAACCTAACCTAAGAAGGAGAGAAGGGTGTTCGCCTGGCTCCAGCCAGACGCATAATGAGAATTCATCCGAGCGCCCGATATCTTATAAGGTCCTAATCAGCCAGTTGGCTTAGAAGGCTTAATTTGACTTAGAAGGAGTAAATGGCTTGTTCAGGTCTACATTATTAGGGTTGAGCTGCCAGGTTGCGCTATTTATTTAATTAAAACATATATTCTTGACAGTTGGCTTAGAAATCCGTCAGTTGGCTTAATCCACCAGTTGACTTAGAAGACTTAGAAGGCAGATGTATGTGTATATAACATTCTGTTTATTTATTTAGACGAATTATTGGACTCAATTTCACGAAATATATAGAAAATAAATACACAATCCTATACAAACGAGGAATATATGCAATAAAAATTAATAAAAAATAATATAATACAAGACGATGGAGTATAACCATCAATATAACAGTACAGGAGAAATATATATATATATATATATTAAATAATTAAATATATTCAAAATAAAAAATAATAATATACAAAACGATGGAGTATAGTCATCAACTTATTACTACAGGAAAAAAAAATATATATATATATATATATATACAATTATATTAAATAATTAAATATATTGAAAATAAATATACATCAAAATACACCCCCTTATGTTCTACTGCGCTTAACTAAAACACTAAACTCGCACGTAATCGAGTCTACAGTCACATCATTATTGCCTTGCACTACGCAGTAAATACGATTTAGCATTATTTCACCGCTCAAGTTATAGGGATACCTATTCTCGATGTAAATGGCCTTCATATCGTTCAATACTATTTTTGTGCCCACTTTACATTCGGTTGGCAAGTTATCCTTAAACACGGCTAGAATACATTCAAAAGCACACACAAAGAGGTCATCGTTAGGCACCACATCATTATTAAATACAAGTTTATAAGCACTCCTTTCCAATCGAGGGTTTTTTTCTTACCGACCCAAGCTTTTCAATCGTGAACTCTTCTTCACAACGCATAGCGGCAATTGAAATAATCTTCCAAGTCGTAACGACAGCTACTCATTATATATATGTACAATTCTTCAGGGTGAACAGTGTAGGCGAGCTCTACCCTGTACCGCTCAAGTCCTTCGTACCAAAGTTCATGATATTTCAAAGTCTAAACCAGTGGTGCACAAACTTTTTTGATGTGCGTGCCCAGCGAAGAAAATAACTAAATGTATTAGCCTACTTACTTTCCATCTAAGTCAAAAATTGGGTCACTTTTATATTCTAACTTTTTCATTGAATTGTAAAGACCCGTGGGGCCACTGAAAAGACCCGTGGGGGACACATTTGGCCCGCGAGACAGGGTTTGTGCATCACTGGTCTAAACCTTTTAAATAAGCATCCAGCTCTAGACCATTCTCGTATTGTTCATTCCTACATTCGATAAACCCATCGAGCAGAGGGGTGTATGCGTATTCAAGAACCGTATCAAAATAAATCATATCCGTAACACGCGCGCGTCTAATATAGCTTGCGGAAACCGACGATTTCAAACATTCTGTCGAGGATGAAACAGTTTCGCATAGGAACAAGAACGTTATTATCAGATGCATTCTTCTACATCAGTCGTATATCAATGCATGGCTGATCGTTATTTATACACAACGTACAAACAATGGCATATGAGGGGGCATCACTAATCACCGTTCAATATGTTTTCTTGTACCTACACCTGCAGGTATTTTATAACGGTCCTCACCCCACTTCTCAACTATCACGAAGACCCTATTCATCTCCTCATCACTTAAATAAATAACATTACGTTTACCAGAGTTTGCTTGTCGACAAGTCGTTTCAAGTACATAGTTAATGGCATCGGTTTCACGCCTGAACACGCTCAATGACTGTCAC
Source organism: Bathynomus jamesi (assembly GCA_023014485.1). NCBI lineage: Eukaryota > Metazoa > Arthropoda > Malacostraca > Isopoda > Cirolanidae > Bathynomus > Bathynomus jamesi. The sequence goes on along the minus strand of JAJOZX010001308.1, from coordinate 814,649 downwards.
GGACACATCGTACGCGGCATTGAGAATGCTTCTCACAGGAAGTTCCATCGTATTCGAGGAGTGCACGTCCGGTCGGTTAAGCTCTGAGATAACTATGAGGCACGGGTGGGCGGATCGACTCGACGGGAGTAGCGAGTCATACCATAAGCTGTTGAATCATGTACGGATTTGTTCTAACATGAATCATGCGAGTACGTGTAACCATTATACCGGCAATTTTCTGACACATGGGGTAATTTCAGTTTTAATGCTTTATGCCAGTGATGCACAAACCCTGGCCCGCGGGCCAAATGTGGCCCCCACAGGTCTTTTCAGTGGCCCCACGGATCTTTTCAATTCAATGAAAAAGTGAAAAATCTGAAATATTACCCCTGGTTATAAAAATGCATATTTATAAAAAATAGAATATCTATATATCTGGCCCCTACATATAAAACAGATGGTTGGTTTGGCTCTCACATCAAAAAAGTTTGTGCACCACTGCTTTATGCGCACTAGACGTTCTCCACACATTAACAATCCGATGCACTATTTGAGAGAAACATGTGACTGTATTTATCCTTTTTGTTTAACAAACGTTACTCGTCTCTAAGCTATATTAAAAACTCACACAGGCCTTTAGTCACAACCTCACTGCGAACCTCGTCATGATATATATGAATGTAGTGGTAAAAGTACTTTAGCTTGTCCATGATGACAAGGTTTACATTCTCAGCCTCAGGGTACGCGTACTCGGTATGATGCAGCATGACATAATACCGCCTTTCACGCCACTCATCAACAAGACTCATTATTCATATTCGTTGTTTCTCTTCTGCACGCGTTGTTTCTTTCACCTCACGGTATATGTACGCTCTTATACAGTTTAGTCCTCAACGTATTCCATTACATTGCTTGTGCCGCGAAATCCGGCAATACTCTCGCCAGAATATCCATAGAGTATTTGAACATCTTGTTCCTTCGCGCGATTCAATGTAGCATTAAAAGTCTCAAAGGAGAGGGGGGTAGGTCGCCTTTCAGTATTCACCACATCTTCCGACTTACCGAATACCATTTCATAAATGTCGAACACGCAATATCAAAAGTAGCCATCACTATTTTTCGTCGACGTGAGAAAATACGCGTCTGAGCTCCAGGGCTTGCAGAGATCAACTGAGCACGCAGGGGTAGAGATATGCCCAGGTAGTAGCAGGAGTCACGTGACCCTTTGATTGAGCTTACACTGGGCGGAGCTTAGGATTGTACATACGCACGCACACAAAGGAGAAAATGAAACCTAATTAAAACATATATACATAATAAATAAACATATCGTTAACAATACACACACACACACACACACACACACATATATATATATATATATATATATAAACAATCAAGGATTAAGGTATCCAAAGGGTACGGTATCATAGGTACCAGGCACCTGGTAACGTTTCCTATAGGTGTTACGGCATACCTTCGTACCCCTAAGTTCCTTCACACACCACAGTTTCTGCGCCCGAAAATTGTGGGTCCCCACAGTCAGTTGGGGTGGATGATTGCCCTCATTTTCCAAGCACACTAGATCCTTCAACGAATCAAAGTTAACGACTCGTCGGTTCGCATGGTAAAACGTGATACCCTTAGTCTTCACGATATATTTCATATCCTTCCCCACCCTCACCCGTACCCCATAAGTTTTTGTCCTGTTGAGACAAAAGTGTCAGCGTATGCGGTGTCTCCATACTCATCCTTGATCTCATCAGTCAACTCACCGAGGAATTCACCAATAGGTGGCATGTATTCACCATCCCTCTCTGTGAATATCACACTATCTGTATCAGCGTACAATAACCTCCGCCCAAGAGAATGCAATAAGCCCCAAAGTTTGATGCGTGCTTAGGCCGTTGTGAAGCTGGCTGCAGGTATGTTTGTAACCCGTGAGGTATCTGTGGCCAATTCTGTATTGTTGTACTTTATTATGTAAGTATTACCTACATTCATGATCTCCATGACCTCTTTATCGGGAGCATTGGCATAATCCCAGACTTCACTATAACTTTGTGCCAAATGAACGTTCCCTGTGCCGGTATTCTGTACAAATTTTCCCCAAAGACTGTTTAGACACAACTTTGCACTAAAGCGCTTGCCAGGGTTCTTTACAATTTGGGAACGGTCAAGCTGTATACCTTCACGGGCACGGTAACGCTGAATATAAGCCGATTTTTCATCTTCGGTATCAACTCCTCGCGGATATATATATATATATATATATATATATATATATATATATATATATACGATAGAAGTGTTCCTCGGGAATCTTATCCTCAATAGGAATATAAAGACCAATGTTGAGAGTCGTATCTCTTGTCTTTATATTCCTATTTTATATATATATACCAATCTATAATGATGCATTTAATGGCCAATATGGAGCCATGTTTGGTGCGTAAATCGGTGCTATAAGGAATTATGGTAATTACTATTATTTGATAATGGTTATGAATGATTGTTATTAGTAAATGCTTTGGCCGAGGTCACCAGATCTTTCAGATCAAAGAATGTTATTAATTAAGTTATTAATTAGGCTGATTAATAGAAGTAGTTTTCTTCCTTTATTATAAAAAATAAATTGATTTAAGAGTGCGACAGAATTGCCTATTGTTTACAATGGAAATAATGTGTACGCTTAGTAGTATGACCACAAAATGGACGAGTGCAATGCAATTGCAAATATTGATCAATGTTGCAAAGGCGGGAGGGGGGATGTTGCAAGAGGTTACGCAGCAAAGGGGGGAGCGGGTTATGCAATAAGGGGAAGGGTAATCCCCCAAGCTGCAATGAAGTGGAACCTAACCTCTTTGGGGGAGAAGGTGGGACGGCCTCACCCCCGAAAGACGTATACCTAACCTAAGAGAGGGAGAGAAAGGAGGAGGATCTTTGGGGAGAAGTTGGGACGGCCTCACCCCCCAAGGGAAACCTAACCTAAGAAGGAGAGAAGGGTGTTCGCCTGGCTCCAGCCAGACGCATAATGAGAATTCATCCGAGCGCCCGATATCTTATAAGGTCCTAATCAGCCAGTTGGCTTAGAAGGCTTAATTTGACTTAGAAGGAGTAAATGGCTTGTTCAGGTGTACATTATTAGGGTTGAGCTGCCAGGTTGCGATATTTATTTAATTAAAACGTATATTCTTGACAGTTGGCTTAGAAATCCGTCAGTTGGCTTAATCCACCAGTTGACTTAGAAGGCAGATGTATGTGTATATAACATTCTGTTTATTTATTTAGACGAATTATTGGATTCAATGTCACGAAATATATAGAAAATAAATACACAATCCTATACAAACGAGGAATATATGCAATAAAAATTAATAAAAAATAATATAATACAAGACGATGGAGTATAACCATCAATATAACAGTACAGGAGAAATATATATATATATATATGCAGTTATATATATATATATATATATATATATACACAGTTATATTAAATAATTAAATATATTCAAAATAAAAAATAATATACAAAACGATGGAGTATAGTCATCAACTTATTAGTACAGTAAAATATATATATATATATATATATATATATATATATATATATATATTATATATTATATATATATGCATTATTATATGGAATAATTAAATATATTGAAAATAAATATACATCAAAATACACCCCCTTATGTTCTACTGCGCTTAACTAAAACACTAAACTCGCACGTAATCGAGTCTACAGTCACATCATTATTGCCTTGCACTACGCAGTAAATACGATTTAGCATTATTTCACCGCTCAAGTTATAGGGATACCTATTCTCGATGTAAATGGCCTTCATATAGTTCAATACTATTTTTGTGCCCACTTTACATTCGATTGGCAAGTTATCCTTAAACACGGCTAGAATACATTCAAAAGCACACACAAAGAGGTCATCGTTAGGCACCACATCATTATTAAATACAAGTTTATAAACACTCCTTTCCAATCGAGGGTTTTTTTCTTACCGACCCGAGCTTTTCAATCGTGAACTCTTCTTCACAACGCATAGCGGCAATTGAAATAATCTTCGAAGTTGTAACGATAGCTACTCATTATATAGAGGTACAATTCTTCAGGGTGAACAGTGTAGGCGAGGTCTGCCCTGTACCGCTCAAGTCCTTTGTTCCAAAGTTCATGATATTTCAAAGAGTCTAAACCTTTTAAATAAGCATCCAGCTCTAGACCATTCTCGTATTGTTCATTCCTACATTCGATAAACCCATCGAGCAGAGGAGTGTATGCGTATTCAAGAACCGTATCAAAATAAATCATATCCGTAACACGCGCGCGTCTAATATAGCTTGCGGAAACCGACGATTTCAAACATTCTGTCGAGGATGAAACAGTTTCGCATAGGAACAAGAACGTTATTATCAGATGCATTCTTCCACATCAGTCGTATATCAATGCATGGCTGATCGTTATTTATACACAACGTACAAACAATGGCATATGAGGGGGCATCACTAATCACCGTTCAATATGTTTTCTTGTACCTACACCTGCAGGTATTTTATAACGGTCCTCACCCCACTTCTCAACTATCACGAAGACCCTATTCATCTCCTCAACACTTAAATAAATAACATTACGTTTACCAGAGTTTGCTTGTCTACAAGTCGTTTCAAGTACATAGTTAATGGCATCGGTTTCACGCCTGAACACGCTCAATGACTTTGTCACGGACACATCATACGCGGCATTGAGAATGCTTCTCAAAGGAAGTTCCATCGTATTCGAGGAGTGCACGTCCGGTCGGTTCAAGCTGTGAGATAACTATGAGCCACGGGTGGGCGGATCGACTCGACGGGAGTAGCGAGTCACACCATAAGCTGTTGAATCATGTACGGATTTGTTCTAACATGAATCATGCGAGTACGTGTATCCGTCATTATACCGGGCAATTTTCTGACACATGGGGTAATTTCAGTTTTAATGCTTTATGCGCACTAGACGTTCTCCACACATTAACAATCCGATGCACTATTTGAGAGAAACATGTGACTGTATTTATCCTTTTTGTTTAACAAACGTTACCTGTCTCTAAGCTATATTAAAACTCACACAGGCCTTTAGCCACAACCTCACTGCGAACCTCGTCATGATATATATGAATGTAGTGGTAAAAGTACTTTAGCTTGTCCATGATGACAAGGTTTACATTCTCAGCCTCAGGGTACGCGTACTCGGTATGATGCAGCATGACATAATACTGCCTTTCACGCCACTCATCAACAAGACTCATTATTCATATTCGTTGTTTCTCTTCTGCACGCGTTGTTTCTTTCACCTCACGGTATATGTACGCTCTTATACAGTTTAGTCCTCAACGTATTCCATTACATTGCTTGTGCCGCGAAATCCGGCAATACTCTCGCCAGAATATCCATAGAGTATTTGAACATCTTGTTCCTTCGCGCGATTCAATGTAGCATTAAAAGTCTCAAAGGTGAGGGGGGTAGGTCGCCTTTCAGTATTCACCACATCTTCCGACTTTACCGAATACCATGTCATAAATGTCGAACACGCAATATCAAAAGTAGCCATCACTATTTTTCGTCGACGTGAGAAAATACGCGTCTGAGCTCCAGGGCTTGCAGAGATCAACTGAGCACGCAAGGGTAGAGATATGCCTAGGTAGTAGCAGGAGTCACTGACCCTTTGATTGAGCTTACACTGGGCGGAGCTTAGGATTGTACATACGCACGCACACAAAGGAGAAACTGAAACCTAATTAAAACATATATACTTAATAAATAAACATATCGTTAACAATACACACACACACACACACATATATATATATATATATATATATATATATATTATATATATATATAAACAATCAAGGATTAAGGTATCCAAAGGGTACGGCATCATAGGTACCAGGCACCTGGTAACGTTTCCTATAGGTGTTACGGTATGCCTTCGTACCCCTAAGTTCCTTCACACACCACAGTTTCTGCGCCCGAAAATTGTGGGTCCCCACAGTCAGTTGGGGTGGATGATCACCCTTATTTTCCAAGCACACTAGATCCTTCAACGAATCAAAGTTAACGACTCGTCGGTTCGCATGGTAAAACGTGATACCCTTAGTCTTCACGATATATTTCATATCCTTCTCCACCCTCGCCCATACCCAATGAGTTTTTGGCCCTGTTGATACAAAGGAGTCAGCGTATGCACCATCACCATACTCATCCTTGATCTCGTCAGTCAATTCTCAGAGGAATTCCCCAATACGCGGCATGTATTCACACTCCCTCTCTGTGAATATTACGCTGTGTCAGCGTACAGCACCCTCTGCCCAAGAGAGTGTAGTAGTCCCCAAAGCTTGATGCGGGCGTAGGCCGTTTTGAAGCCGGCTACAGGTATGTTTGTAACCCATGAGGTATCTGTAGCCAGTTCACGATCTCCATAACCTCTTTATCGGGAGCGTTGGCATAATCCCAGATTTCACTATAACTTTGTGCCAAGTGAACGTTCCCTTTGCCTGTTTTCTGTGCAAATTTTCCCCAAAGACTGTTTAGACACAACTTTGCACTAAAGCGCTTGCCAGGATTCTTAACAATTTGGGAACGGTCAAGCTGTATGCCTTCACGGGCACGGTAAAGCTGAATATAAGCCGATTTTTCATATTTGGTATCAACTCCTCGCGGATACCCTGATGCCTCTACCTTATCCTTCAAAAAAGCGTTTATATATGGCGTGAAAAGGTTGGGTAACTTCTGAAACCTCCACACCTCATGTATCTTCAATATTCTGTATCCCTGGCGAACGGCTAGGTCCAGCTCAGGGCTTGTATATACACCTCTGATCTTACACTGGTTGGGGTGTATGATTACAATCTCCATTGTTCTCCTCTGTGCACTTCACGCAAAGGGGAAACATGAGCTTGTAATCTATAACGACGGGTATGATCGGCATCCATAAATCACGAAGGGTGAGCACGTCTACGAAAGAGAGCCCAAAGTAGCGCTCACTCAAGTTAACTGAGAACTCCTCGATGGTTGGCATGGCGGGACCCACCAGTTTTTCAGGCGCACCTACGGGGTACGGATTGTTCTTCATCACGTAGGGATATAAAGAACAGAAGTCGTAGTAATGGAGTTTCACGCCCTCTGTAGGCAGAAAGTATAGCTTGAATCGGTTTGTACGTCCTCCAAACAAGCTAGCACTGCATTTGAGGGGGTCCAACACCATTGAACGTTTGATGGCCATTATTTCTTTACGGTACTGGCCATCTGTTTCCAACCGTGAATCATACTCATGCTCCCACACGATCTTGTGAGTGAACTGGGAGCCTATAAGTTGACCGCGGTTACCGGTCCATGCGAGGCTATCGGCGGGGGATCTTCCATGGAGATCCCCTGTGACGGCACACTCAGGGCGTGGGCATCCATGACTCCAGCAGCGTTGAAGGAGTACACAGTCTCCTCACCAGTGGTTGGATCCTCACTTAGACCATCAACCCAAAAAACACGACTATTAACCTTAATGGGTACTTCTACCGTGTTGTGGGGGTGTTTTATGTATACCCCGGTCTGTTGTTGTATGTGTATAAGCCAGTAAATAGCCTTGTGCCCATAACTGCGGAGATTGTTTCTGTGAATGACGGCTAAGGTGTCTTTAGGCATGAAGTTATTCTTGAGCACTGTAAAACATGATGAGGCGATCGTGGTTGCGACTTGCAACGGATCGCATTTGAAATGGGCTATGTACATCCTTCTAAAGGCCTGGAAACATACTCTAGGCACACGCACATCATTCTCGCAATAACGCTCACATTCATCAGCTATATTGTATGGACTAGTGTCATTAAAACTGTTGTAATTGCGATCAAAATCTTCACGCTCAATGTCACTCATGTTGGTGTAGTTAAAGTAATGTTTGGGTGGAGGTAGTCCTGAGTAATTTAAAGTTTCGCTAGTGAGGATTGTGTAAGGGAAATACCCTTTTGAAACTTCAGCGGCTACATACATCACCTTGGGTAGCTTGGCTAGTTTACAAGGTGTGAATAATAAAGTATCTTTAAATTGAACATTACCTCTTATCTGCATTTGTATAAGTTTGTTCCCCCTTTTCAACGGGTCGCCTGTAAATATCTCCGATGACTCGTGTTCAAGCAATTCCTTATAAAGGAAATGTCTGTCAAATTTTTCCCCGTTATGGGCAAGAATATACATACACAGTCATTTTTTCAACTTGTCCGCTAATTTGACAATATAGGATACAAAGAGTTTCACAGGGCTGTCGTGTGCAATCGTTTTAAAAACGTTTGTCCGTTTACCACATTTGTGACACTCATCACACTCGACATCCATGCACTCATCACAGATAGTCTGGCTTACGAGTAAAAGTGGTATAACCACTTTGGTTTCAGGGTTTGTGTAAGTTTCTTTATCGTATTACACGGTTATACAGGGTTTATTTTTAGGCTTAGCATCTTTCATATAACATACATGCTTCACTCCATCCGCCTTATATTTGTAATGACATGTAGATCAGTGAATTTCATCACATTTATGCACAAACTTACCCTAATTATTCATCATATGAAACATGCCAGATTCACAGATTCTCATTTTCCTGCAAGTGCCAATTGACCTATGGAGCGCAAAGCATTTATTATTGAAAAATGTACGTCTACACACATTACATTCCCTCTTCTCGGATTCAACTACACGACTTTCACATTTGGGGCTTTTACACTGCTCGCATCATGTAGCATTCCTTACAATGTTCCACTATATCATCCGCAAACTCGACATCCCTTACACAAATCATGATGCCTTCCATATTTTCGATTTTTATCATAACTAGCGTAGAGAGTCCTTATATTCCGGATGGGGAGATACGATGTTCCTGACAATCCTAAAATAAGTAAAGGTCTTGTACGCTCTCTCACACAGCTTTTAAAAACATACTCAGTCCTACGACGATCATCCATTCCAAATACAACTATACGAACATTCATTTCCTGCTCTACCCTTCTCAGCTCTTCAGGACCCATATTACACTCAAACTCAAGCCAACAATCTGAAGCCAGTTTACGCTGCACAACCGTAGGCAACCAAATATTTTTGACCCGGGTATTCAGTACAGTAAACATATGGGCTAAGACTACTGCTATAAAGCTGCAACCACGATCGACCAGTTCGGTTCCTAGAGCTTCTTCGATTCTGATGCAAGCTCCGTTGTGAAGCCCTGTGTTGCTGACTGTCGTATCAAATACGAGTCCTTTGATTTGAGACCCGAGATTCCATTTCTCAATTGCTTCAACACAAGCATTCGCCTGAGACTCCCCAGTACCTTTGTCCATCTTCGGAATTCCCAAAAGCTTCTTGTGGCCGTTTCCAGTGACAAGGACAGCAATTCTATCAACGCTTGCCTTGGATCCGTCGATACCTGGCAATATTTTGCCATCCCAGTGTAAAAGAAGAGGTCCCTCCAAAGAAGATTCCTGGTCTTCTGCTGCTGCCGTTTCCTGTCTTCCTTGTCTTCTAGACCGCCTGATTGAACTTCGGGAGAGTGTGAGCTCTGAAAGATTATGTCCAAGCGCCTCAGCAACGGCCCAAGCCACAAACACAGCTCGGCGATCTGGAAGATTGACGCGATCCAAGGCGCCGACGACTTCGGGCGAGTTGAAGATATTCTTAAGTCTCTTTGGCGTTGGGGAAACAGCAGCTGCCGCAGATGTTGACGCAGAAGGTCTATATTCGTCTTCGCTTTCAGATTTCCGAGAAGATGATGTGGAAGAAAGTGCTGCTGTTGCCCCCGTCCTGGATTTGGTTTCCCTTCCTTCATATCTCGCTTTTGCCATCCTTTCTTTTTCTTCTTGTTGTCTCTTTCTGCTTTCTTTTGCAGGCGTCTTTTGGTCAGCCCCACTCATGCTACAGGAAAAGACATCGCTTTGCTTCCGAAGGAATTCCCGGTCTTCCTCGTTCTTGATTACCGACATTGCATCTTTTGTAGATATATCAAACAGCTCTTCCAGATCACCTTTGAACACTTCCTCGTTCATTCTGTCACTTTCTCGTTGTCGAGTTCGGTGCTTCTTGAGGGCTAGATACTTCTCGTACAGCTTTGACAGTTTCCGGACACACGAATCTATCAGTTGGGAAGGAATTCTGGCGCGCTGCCATACAGCGACAACTGCTTCACAGGCCAACTTGTAACTCGTGGGCAGGGTTCTTCCTTCGTCCAGGTGGTTGTACTGGGCCAGTCGGAGCACGTCCAGTACACGGGGTAGTCTTGCTGTCGATAACTGAGAGTTTGGCCTCCCAAGGAGCCAGTTTTCAGGCGCAGATCTCCTCTAGACGACGTCATAATCACTTCTAAAAAAAAAACGAAATGTTTAGTATGGGGAAACCCCTAAATATCCACCAATCAAGCTCAAATTCCACACACAAGTAAGTCGACCCTACTGGACAAAAACAAGGCATGTGGAGAAACGATTCGACCAACATAGTTTTTTACTATAATATTTTAGACCACCTTAATATAATTTAGGGCGGGTCGTACTCAGGTGACAACATGAATCTGAAGGAAATCCTACCATCAGTGGTGTCTAAATTATGTGTTTTTACATGGGGAATTCAAATATGAGCTTCTTTTTTGGATAGGATAACTCTAACCTACATCATTTTGTATTTCTAAATTGCCAATTTTACCCTTTTGAACCCCTTTATAATATATTAAAAGATATAAGGTAAATCATTTATATTGACCATGGCCAAATCAACTTTACATATATTTATTAATAGGTGAACTGCATGTATATCACTGGATATAATTACAAAGATCATTCTCCTGACATCTTGAACTTTGCCAGGTTGCACAAATCCTGCTTTGACTCAGACTTGGACATCAGCTTCCTGCTGGTCTCCTGAGCCCTGATCCCTCCATCCCTCTTTTCCTGTGAGAAGTACTTAGCAGAAGACTCAGTCACCATTTTAACAACCCTCTCAATGCTTTGTGTGTGGCAAGGCCAGTTGCGCACCTCCATGGGGGTGTTGATGAAGTTTTTCACCTCTGAGGTGCTTAGAGAGCAGGTGAGAGGTGGCTCTGACACACCTTCTGACCAGCTGATCAAGTCACCGATGCTGGAAGCATCACAATTGATGTCAGGTGTCCTTCTGCTCCTAACAGAGAGGAGTCCCCCAGCTGAGTGTCCGGGTCCCCCTCTCCCCTGATGGCCAGGATTCTCTCCACCCCTTCAATCCTCTCCTTCTGATCCTCAGAGCAGAGTAGTGTTTGGAGGATGACTTCACTGTGGGCATACCAAGCAGATCTTCTCACAGTTGGCATCACAATATCCAGCACCTCCTTTCTCTGGGACTTGAGGCAGTCCAGCTGAAAGAGGATGTGCCTAGGCCCTTCGATCCAGGAGTGCTTGACCTTCACGTTGAACCAACATGGGTAATACACTCCAATGATGAATTCCACAGTGAATTGCAGAATCTTCAGGTTCTTTCCTTTAAGTCCGTGCTTTGACACCCAGAGCCTGAGAAGTCTGTTCGCTGTGGTGAGCCAGCGGCTGTGGTTTACTGGTCCTATCTCTAACAGAGCCAGCCCTGCAGGAAGTACTCCATCCTTGACTGCACAGACAATTTTATAGCCATAGTATTGATCAGTTGAGAGATCTTGAATGACCTTGTCAGGAAGCTTGATCAGTGGAGGGCCAACAGAGATTCGGGTGAAGTTTGGATTGATATCAAAGTCTGTAGCAGAATCAAGGAGTTTTCCTATTGGCCCGGATAATTTTTTGTCGGACAGAGTAGGGCCATCAAGGTCAACAATGAGATGGCGCAGGGGAAGTTCAACAGTGTGCAGGTTGCACACCAACCAGACCAGCTTTCTCCCCAGGTGCAGCTCCAGCTTCCGCATTACTCCAGCTTTCACACCAGTGTTGACATTTGTTGAGTCTCCTCCAATGGCCAACAAGGTCTTATCATAACCCCTCTCTTTCAGCCAGGCAAACAGGACCTTAGCAATCTTCTCCGCATGTGACTCCTCTTTAGTTGCTTTCTCTGGGGTAAAGTGGAACAGATAGTAGCTGCCAGGCTCACTAACAACACTATAGTGTTCTTCCTTGATCTTTGCGGGAAAAGATTGGTCAGAAAATGGCCTTATGCGCGCCAGAAAACCGTCAAAATATTTAATATACCAAACTGTATGATAATTACAATTAAGTGGAATGGCACACCTTTTTATTTGAGTATTTAAATATTATTATTATTATATGAATTACATTATATGTGTTTATATGAATTAGTTAGAACAATGCTCTATGAGAGATAACGTGAGCAGCCATGATAGAAAACGTGAGAAGACATATTCTGGGGTAACTACAATAGTAAAATAATCAACAATTAAATAATAATCAACTGCAAAATGATGTAGGTTAGGGTTATCAGAATTAAATATTTTCTTCAGAATTGTGTTCTATACACCAAAATATGTCATTTGAACACCCCTCTCCATTGATTTAAAAAAAATGCATAGTATGACCCGCCCTACTAATATATATATATATGACGAAATAGCAACGAAGGAGCAAATAATAAACAGCATGAAACTAGCCTAACCGGGTCAAAAGGAGGATTAGCTGGGTGTACTACGCATCGTCTGACAGCACCGGGTCTCGAACCCGGGAACCGCAGGCAATGCTTTAAAGTTTTAGTAATTCTAAAACCCTACCTGTAGAACTTTCTATAAATTTTTAAGTTATCACGTGCAGGGAACACGCGTGTAATAAAATTTCACTTTCAAAGGACACCTTCATCGCATAATAAAATTCACGGTCTAAATGACGTTATCAGGAAGGAAGATTAGCTGGGTGTGCTACGCATCGTCTGCCGGCACCGGGTCTCGATCCCCTGGGCAAATATCTTTTCACTTTGTTTTAGTACGAATTTTTATAAATTATAACACTTGCACTGAATGAAACGATATATATAGACATAGCCCGGCCTTTCGTTTAAATCACAAACTAGTTTCCCAAGCCGCATTTATTATGGCTTTATATAAATTAATTAACACTGTCACTGAATGAAATGATGTATACATACATAGCCCGATTCACAAATTAATTTATTTACTTATATTTCAATGTCCACTTCATCGTTTGTTTGTTTCTCTCCGTCACAAATTTCTACAATGTTTTGCGTTGAAAGTAAGGCGTTCCGGTCGTCAGTCGCAGTGAAAAGGTGGAGTGTAGCCCCTGCATAGAGGTCCCCGTCTTCAAACAACTGCGGGGACCAGTAAAGCTGTTGTGATTGCCTCATGGCGATATATTTCTGTAGTTACTCGTTGATAAATACAGCTGTTGTGGAATCCAGATGAAAATGCCTCCTTTTGTATACGCGATCGTAATTGTAACCAACCCCAATAGCCGAATCGGGAGTTTCCTATTGGTCGTCGGTGAAATTTGGGTGGGTCACAACGTGTAAGCGTGACTACCCACCAACCAGAGGACCTCAGCTCGTTATCAAACTCCGCCTATTGGGCTGTAATTGGACGAGTCGCGAATTCTGGGGGCGTGTCAAATATAACTTATCCATTCCATAGATTTCTTTCAGAAATGAAACAGATTCGTGCAGAGAGAGAGAGAGAGAGAGAGAGAGAGAGAGAGAGAGAGAGAGTTTTGTTTGGGAAATAAAATTTGTTTTTCTGAGACGTCAAGCAAACTGACCAGGCGCCGATCTGCCCCAATCTAAATTCTATCGAACCGTTGCGTCCTTCTAGAGCCAAAAGCAATATTATCTATCATTTGATTTTTATTATATATATATATATATATATATATATATATATATATATGAAATTGTTTAGCGACCTTTACAGTCACCTAAACCTGAAAAAAAATTAAAAAATTAATTGTGGAAGGTCGAAGGGGAGCTTGCCGTATAATAAACGTACAATTTACTACCTTACCTCTGCTAATATATATATATATATATATATATATATATATATATATATATATGAAGGATTTTACAACCACCTGAAACTGAAAATAATTTTTTAAAAATTATTTGTGGAAGGGCGATGGAGAGAACGGCTGTATGATAAACATGTTTTATTACCTTACCTGCGATATATTATATATAATATATATATATATATATATATATATGAAGGATTTTACAACCACCTAAAACTGGAAATTAATTTTTTTTAATTAATTGTGGAAGGGAGATGGGGAGTTTGTCGTATGGTAAATATCCAATTTTACCACCTTACTTGTATCTCCGTCGGAATAATCAGAAAAGGAAATCTGGAGGAGTTTAGTGACGTCTCTCTCTCTCTCTCTTTGTCTCTCCATTTCTCTCACTCTCTCTCATAAAAATATAGAAGGTATATAGAAAGGAATGGTATGAGTAAATAGACATTTTCGGTGAGCTTAGTTGAAATGTTTATTACTTAATATGAAATTTTTCCTGTAATTATTTAAGAATGTATATATAATATATACATATATACAGGGCTATTCAAATTGATTCATCCGATTTCAACTGAGAATACTTCCGTACCTATCAACCGTGCATCAACTGGGCATACACCACATGAAAGAGGAAATCTCCGAGTTTTACAAGATCACCGCGAGAGGGCTCCAAAGTCACGCCGTGGCCTAGCCTAGCAACAAACAGTCAGTGTGAAAATGGCGTCCGCACAGCAGAAGGCGTTTTGTGTGTTGCAGTTTTCGAGCTTTTGCAGTTTTTTTGGCCCCCTAGGTCGCCGGATCTTACACCGTGCGACTTCTTTCTTTGGGGGTACGTTAAGGATACTGTGTACGTGCCACCGTTGCCCACATCTTTGGATGAGCTCCGAACTCGCACTGTTACTGCCGTAGAGTCAGTGACAACGGACATGCTGGAGCGAGTATGGAAGAAATTCGACTATCGTGTCGACGTTGCTCGTGTAACTAGGGGAAGTCACATAGAGCATTTATGAGGTGAGAGACAAAATTTGGACAGTTTTTCTTTTGGTTGATGTATCACAAATCACTCTGTATTTGTAACATTAAAAAATATTCTCATTTGAAATCAGGTGAATCATTTTGAAGAGCCCTGTATATAAAGTGTGGTATATTATATTGCTTGTATTTTCAGCCAATTGTATTTCATTCAAAGTCCCACCTAGGTGGTTAGTATCGCGGAATATGAATCCAACGGATCCGTGCTCGAGACCCGACGATTGCAGCCGGCGCGCGGTAAACGATCATCCTTCCGCACAATTAGTTGGTAGATAGATGGGTACCTTTGGTGACCTAGTGGTTAAGATGCTGGGTTGCTGGTGGTCCGAATTCCCTGTTAAACTGAAGGTCTAAGGTGGAGTGAAAAGCTTGACCTTCGTCAGAATGAACAATTCGGGGATTTTTCTTTCTTGGAATAAAAGAAATGCTGTTTTTGAAGACATTTTATATAAGAGATGATTGCCAAAAGTAAATAGACACTTTCGACTTGGCTTTAGTGTAAATGGATGCTATTCAGGTCACTCGAGTTATAGGTAAATTAAATATTATTCTTATAGATTATGTTATTGGAATAATGTACAATATAAAGAATCCTGTGTATTTCTTTTATTATTAGACGCATAGCACACCCAGCTAATCTTCATTTTGACCCCAGTTAGGCTAGTTGCATGCTGTTTATTATTTGACCCGGGTAACCTATCCTGCATTTTTCACTTATTGTTAATTAAATAAATGAATAATGTGTTTTAATTAGTTCGGGCAATTTAAGGAGAACGTTTCTCTTGCCTTTAATAAATAAGTAAAATAAATGGTGCAGCCTGGTAACCCAGCATATAATTAAATTATATAGGAGTCTCTGGGAACTCATCTATAAATAAATAATTAAAATGGTGGTATCAGCCAACTCTCCTTATAGAAATAAATAAATAAGTGGTAACTGGCACCTCCAGACCCTCTATATATCAGATGCAGGGCCCCTGGACACTCCGGTGGAATAAAGACCTCTCTCCTTCTTAGGTTAAGGCTTAGGTTAGGTTCCCCTTTGGGGGGTGAGGCCGTCCCAACTTCTCCCCCAAAGGTCAGGTGGACTACCCCAGCTTGCTGGGGGAGCTCCCCTCCCCCCTTTTTTTGGCACCCTGGGGTTGGCACTGGGGGAGGAGGTCCTTGCAACAAAGGGGTAAGGGGGTTGGCACTGGCACTCACTGCAACATTTGCAATTGCATTGCATTCGTCCATTTTGCGGTCATACTACTAGATATGAATTAATGCCTACAATATAAATGATTGTTATTGAATAACGCCACGGTAATGAGTTGACTTTATATAAAGTTAGGTTTTTTTTATTCGGGTTGTTTAACCTCCTTCGCAACATGTAAGGTCATATGACGGACGGGTCCTACAGCTTTACGTGGGATCCGAACCACGGGTCGCTACATATTCTGGGCGCAGAAGACGGTCTCCCATCCAACTACTACCCAGACCCAATGTCGCTTAACTTCGCTGATCTCCGGGAAGCGGTGTTACGAAATTGGCCACGACGTAGCCCATAAAGTTAGGTGAATGACTCCAAACCCTAATGGGGCTTGCACGAATGATGTTCACATGATGGTAGCTCGTGGGTCACTAAAGTTGGTGTTCGAAGGGAGAGAAGTCGAGATGCGTCCAGAGGTCCTTCTAACGAAGTTGAAACGCAAGACAAGGCATGAGGACATGCCTTGAGTGAAATCCTATTATCCTCGCGATGTGACGTCATCTTAGTCGTGCTTGTGTGACGTCATTTTCATCGTGTTTGAGTTCTACAGATCTACAGAAGCTAAGGCTAACAAAGACCCTAACATCCACTCTAAGCTTAGCCCGAGAGAAAGGAAAGAGTAGGGGTTAAGAGAAGAGAATAAGGGGTTAAGTAACAACACCTATCACTCGTGGGTTAACATTCATTCAGAAAAAGAGAAAAAAGACTCACCATCATCATCCGCCGGCCACTGCCGACAAGTCAGAAAAATAGTTGGAGAGAATAGGAAAGATTGCAGGATGGGCCTCTACTCCATAGGGAGGTAGAGCCCACTCTGCCGGAAAGGGGTGAAAGATGAAAACAAGTAAAATAAGAAAGCTTACAAACCATGCAATACATTCTTAACCCTTTACTGCCCAAATTTATTAGGTCTTTAAAAAAAACAAGAACTAGGCAAGCATTGATCATATGGTCATTATAAAACAATATATCAACATTTTTTTTAATTTAAATACCCTGGGGTATTTAAATTAGAAGGGGACAAAATTGTCCCTTTGGGCA
Source organism: Bathynomus jamesi (assembly GCA_023014485.1). Taxonomy (NCBI): domain Eukaryota; kingdom Metazoa; phylum Arthropoda; class Malacostraca; order Isopoda; family Cirolanidae; genus Bathynomus; species Bathynomus jamesi. Next base: position 797,333 of record JAJOZX010001308.1, on the reverse strand, counting down.
CACAAAAGATTTTATGTCCACTAGGAGAAAAATACACGAATGCAAAATAAAATTTAATTCCATCAAACTACACTACTATATTTATGAATTTTTAGTTACATTTTATTTAGAAGCATTTATTTACCAACTAACAACTTGAAAACATTAAAATGAAGCATTTTTCATAAGTATACGGTAAAACTCGGTCTTTTCTCATTAGCTTTGATGAAAAGTTAGAAAACAATTTCGTTTTGCATCGATGCAGAGATGAACATTACATTTCATGCAAAACGTACCTATTTTCCCTTTACATCCAGTACATCCAGGGAGTTTGCATGTACCTCGGCTAGCACTTACAGCGGGAAAATGGCCTACAGCATCTTTTCTTATGTCATCATCAGGTATAGGCTTTGTTGCATTGCCACGCTTCTTCTTTTTTTCAAACTCTGATTTCATGCTACTACTTGAAGGCCTACCGCGCTTTCTAACAACATCCTTCCCACTCATCATGAGAGATTTAGCTAATCTCATTTTAAATTCACATAGTGAATTTTGCTTTCTCACACCTATTTCTAACAAATCACCTGCACGCCTATACAATAGCCAACTATTTACTACTACCATATCTAGAAGGTGGAATATGAGTCTGTGGTAGTACTTTTTGGAATGAAATGACATCCTGTAATAGGATAAAAGCTGATCTTGAAGGTCAACACCCCCCATGTGCTCATTGTACACCTTAACAATGTTGGGAATTGGGACCACGACTAGTTCTTTTCTTTTTCTATCATACCTTTGGCATTTTCCTACAGGTTGCGATGTAACAAAAGTAGAAGTCAGACATACTGACCTACTGTCAAGCCATTTTACAGCAGTAACTGTTATATCACCATCATATTTAGTTTCCCATTCATCATAGCTCCCTCTATCCTTTGCTTCTAGTTGTTTGTCCGTTTTGAAGGTTAGGCATGGTAGTCTTCTGGACTGCACCGTCCCACAACACCAAATTCTCCTTGTTGCTAGATGTTGCATGAGATTCAAAGAATTAAACCAGTTATCGAAGTACAACTTATGATTTTTCAGAGGAGGTATTATTTCTGATAAATGAAGTACTGCATTGGCACTTGCACCAAGATCAGGCACATCGGGGTTGTTTACAGGCTCGATTTTATTAGAATAGGGGAAAAAATCGTAGACCATTCCTTTATGATCAGCTAAAACAAATATTTTATATCCCCATTTGTGGGGCTTCTTTGGAATATATTGTTTCATGCTTGATGTACCTTTGAATGGAACCATTTGCTCGTCTATGCACAAGTGTTCAGTCATAGGGATCTTTCTAAATTCAGCCCTGAGATGATCTACTAACGGCCTAACTTTTGAAATTTTGTCATTTTTATCTATATTAGCATTGTCTACCAAGTGCAAATTAGATTTAATTTCCTCCTACCTGTTTCTGCTCATAATACTGGCTACTGCATCACTGAAAGTGTCTGAACTCCAGTGAAGACGTGTGTTGGAGATTTTGCTAATTGACATATACAAACAGCATCCTAACCATTGCTCAAATTCACTACGAGTAAGAGCAAGAGGTTTATTAGCATCTTTCTGAAAGCATATAAATTAGACTGCTCAACTATTTTATCAACCACTTCATCTGAAATGAATCTTCTAAAATACTGAACGGGCAACAACAACACTTCATCTTCACTGGGATTAGACTCAATCAAATTTGGTATATGTGGTGAATCGCTGTTGTCAGCATTTTGCTCCCATAAGATTCGCCTTGATTTCTTACGTTGAGGACGAGCAATTTCTATAACTTCTGCATCATTCACCTGCATTACAATAGGGCCTCTACATCTTCCATCTCTCCTTCAGTACTTTCTCCACTTTCTGTTTGATCTGAAAACAGAGATTAGGTCAGATTTTATATTATTTTTGTAATAGGCCAATATATATGGCAACTAATGCATTGAGAAAATGAAGCAGCAAATGTTGTTGAATTATAGCTTCGTATTGCCAACAGCTGCAGAAACTAATTAATATATCTTTTCAATAACAGTCGAGAAGTTGAGCTACATAAATGCCAATTATATTTTACTTACTAAGTATATCGTTCATAGATGGCATGAAATCAGGATCAATTTCATTGTTCACTTCATCTATGTCTTCAGTTTCACTAGAGCATAAAGTAACTCCTACAGTACAACTTGGACTTGACCTTTCTTTCCATAGAATACTGGCACAGGCAATGATCGAGAGGTACCTAGAAAAGACATACAAATATATATTACTCGAAGTACAAATAAAATTACCATGTATATATGTAATCCATATTGATTTTATTTATGCATCATAAGCTGTAGTCTTACTGTAAATTAACCCTTTCGCTCACGAATTATGGCATAGGGTAAAAAAGAAATTTGCCTTTATATGTGGTTATATAAGAATCAATATGGCTTATTTTTCAGCTACACAATTGTCTACCCAGTGAGTGAAAGGGTTAACTGCTCGTTATAATCCATATAAAACACAAGAAATAGGAAAAATATAGGAAGAACACCTCCACCACTGGTTTGTTTACATCAAGGAGGCTGGCTGGTACAGCGATGACTCGCATGCCCAATAGGACAATTTTGTCCTCCATCAATTATACGCCATAATACTAAATATTATAGTAATACGTATATGCAGCTATAGCAAAGTTATTTATGTAATATATATTTATCTAAATTACATTATACAAATATAACTCTTACCTGGTTTAGCCTCCATTCTCATCGAAAGTGATGGTTGATGACTTGCTACGACATACATTCACCTTCTCTGAAAGCTGAGTGCATACTGAGAGACTATCGCAGATATCTGTTAATAATATGCTATTCCGCGGTAGGCTGAAAGTGACTTTATTGTCCTAATGGGTGTCCGAGCACAAACACAGAGTATTTCTACAATTAGACCATTTTTTTGAAAGGGGACTAAAATGTTCTCATGGGCGGTAAAGGATTAACTCAAGAACAACACATTCTTAACTCAAAGCAACACATTCTTCCAGCTGTTGCAGACCGATCCTCTACTCCATAGGGAGGTAGTGGATGTAGCCCACTAGACTGAAAAGGCGTGAAAGATAAAAAGAAGTAAAATAAGAACGCATTACAAACCATGCAACACATTCTTAACTCAAACACTATCATACCATACAAACTACAGACATGCAATAAAGAGAGTTACAGACATGCAAATAAGGAGAGAAGAAGAAAAAAGTATAAAGAATAACAAAAAGTGGGTTAATTTACTCAACAAGCTACAACTAAGTTCGTGTTAGTTTATTTTTTATTTTTTTGCTGGCATATCACACGCTGGCATGTCACAAGCTGGCATTAGACGTCAACAGACTCATCCCCGATTACCACCCCCAATGGTTGATGGTATATCGCTAATTGTTGTCGGAATATTGCATAGGTTGTTCGCAAACGATTCTGCATCTTCAGTTGGGCACTACAAGTGTCACTATATATATATATATATATATATATATATATATATATATATATATATATATATATATATGATACACACAGACCGTGCATGGAACAAGGAACTCTTCTGGGATAATTAAATCCACTATAGTCCACTATAGTGGATTTAATTATCCCAGAAGAGTTCCTTGTTCCATGCACGGTCTGTGTGTATCATAAAAAACTCAGGGGACCATTCTGAGTTCATTCCCATATATATATATTTTATTCGGGGGTTACTCGGTGAGTTTTAACCCTCAAGTACAATAGAAGTACTCTTTTCCGCAGAGTGCGCTAACCTTCAGGTCACTTGCGGGATCCGGGAGCTTCCTTAGCCCATTTTTCACTCGTCGAATTTAGGTTTAAATATGATGGGATAACTGAGAGTCAGCTTTAATTTTAGGCTTTTAATTAAGTTGAAATAAGCGGATTACAGGCGAGAGGTTATGGTAAATGGTTTAACTTTTGAGTTCACAAGGTCGTATTTTAATTAAGTTCACCGGGTTTAATTTTATGAGTTGTTCTTAATTTTAGACGTGACAATTAAGGTCACGTAGGAATAAACGAACTAAGTCTGCTGGCGTTTCCTTCAGTCAGATCAACATTATCGATTTTCCGATACGAAGCTCGCTCCCTAAATTAGGTAGGTGAAATTTACCCTTCACCCAGAGGTAAGTTACGTTAAAACAAGTCAGACGGACCCCTTCTTGAAAACAACCCCTGTGCTTCGTTCTAGGTCCGCTGTAAAGCAAATTAATGACAAACGGGCAACTCGCTCCTCGTCGCCCGCGATAAAATGAATAACAGTCTTTCTTCTCGAAGCAACTACCCTTGTGCCCTTTCTAAAAACCGCAGAAAACAAAACTAATGCATACGGGGTAATCTGCACCCTGTTACCCGCGGAGACTCAAGGCGAGATGAGCTCTACCCAAAGTCTGGCTTGGAGCTACTCAAAATCTAGAATCTGTCCTTCAATGGCTGGACCCTTCCTTATATAGGAAGGAACCCATTCTCACATACGTCAGAGCGGCGCGTCACCATGAGACCAAACGAATTTGGAATTCCCACAGTCAAGGGTTTCGTAACGGATGTGAGATTTTAGCTCGGAAGGTTCACTGGGCAATTAATAACATATATAGCAATTAACAAACGCCAGATGTCGCGAAAGTGCATCTGAGCATCTTTAATTGGGAAGACTAATTGTCTTAACATTATAATGATGTTTTTCGTCAATTATTAAGACATAGGCGAGCACCTGCTCTTGTATAATTGGTGTTTTTCCAAGTTTGGGCAATTACTTAAGGGCTTAGAAAAGATTTCGTTGCTTCTTGCATCAATCATTAAGATATAGGCGAACACCTGCACTTATAGAAGATTCAAGAAAAGGAACGTACTCATTTTCTCAATTTTAATTAATATTGCGTATGACGGTCGTCTCGTATAACATTTATATATGTTATAATGTTTCAGACCAACAAAGACCTTAGGATCCACTCATTGCTGGTCTACCTAACTGGTTGTAGTTGTGTATTGCGCATGTCCTCCGTGGTGGCGGAGGGAACCTACAATTTTACGTGGGTTCCGAACCCACGTATAAAAGTTTTGCCAACTGCTGTCTCGAACCTTCTACTTGTCAACTTACACCCATTATTTCTAGTTCTATTTTATTGTGATATTTCGAAAACGCTATCTCTCTTTACGTTATCGAACCCATTCATAATTTTAAAAACGTGGATTAGATCACCCCTTAGCCTCCTAGTCTCGAGTGTAGTCAATTTTAACTCCTTAAGCCTATCCTCGTACGACTTCGACCTAAGCGATGGAATCACCTTAGTTGCTCGTGTCTGAACTCTTTCGATTTTATTTATATCTTTGCGCATATGCGGATTCCAAAATTGGATCGCGTACTCCAAATGGGGTCTAACTAATGATTTATAAAGAGGAACACTAATATCGCGCGATTTGTACTCAAAATTCCTAGCTATAAAACCTAGCACCTTGTTCGCCTTTTATATATATATATATGTGTGTGTGTGTGTGTGTGTGTGTGTGTGTGTGTGTGTAAAGGCATACCAGAAATTCATTTTCTTCGCCTTCTTCTCATGGCTTGAAGATGTAAACAAGGTGATAAAATCCAAACACGTGGACAGGAACAAGCCCGCAGAGAAATTCAGATTTTACTTTGTCTCCCGCTAAGTTTCGCGCCAAACAACCACACTACCAGAACATCTATAAAAGCGCAAGTCCACTTCAAGCCGCCCTCATTGCTCATTCTCCGTTCCTCACCTTCACATCGCACGCTCCGACCTTCGTCGCGTAACTCCATTCAAGCTCAGCCTGCCCGCCGACCTTCGAAACTCAGCTTGATTCCACACGAAGTACATCTCCGTGGAGGATTACGACTACTTTGTCCCCCTGGAAGCAACATCACTTTTGCAAAACTCAACCGGGCCCCGAATTTCGTCGTTCAGCCGACTTAAATTACCTCCGTCCTTTAGCCTATCTTCATCATCAAGAACCAGCTCTGTAAATCTCGCCTTGGCCTACAGTGTTTTATTCCATCGTGCTAAGCTACTTTGCACAACCTATCAACTCAACGTACTCTCAGCCAAACCGAAAAGGCTCTCTGAAGTGTTTTCATACCGTAGAATCGAACTCACGTGTTTACGACCGCAAGTAGGCGTATTCATTGTTGTGTATCAATACTGTATTTTCGTTATCTCAATTATTGCCTTTAACGCCATTGTATTATTTAATTCCTGATCTGTGCAAAATCATTCCTATTTGTCCAAATATCCATAATTATTCATTGTAATATTGCACAATTTCTGTATAAATAATTGTTAATCACTGAACAAATAATTCATTTATTTTCCACTTAAACTAAAACTACAAAGTCATTTCTGTTTCCTTTATTAAATACTGTTTTTGGTCGAAAGACCAAATTATTGACCCCCGTAAACATTTCATTTTCACTCAATTACTTTATTATAGTGAGCCTACCGTCAACAGCCCTCGGTGTGTATATATACATATACATATATACAGTGGTGGGCACCGTTAACCAAAAAGTTAACTTCGTTAACCGTTAATCCGTTAATTCGTTAAACATGTAACGGAAGTTACCGATAAACCGTTAACGTTAACTTTTATTATAAAAAAAATGAAAAACACAATATATATATAATTTAATTTTCCCTCTTCTTCTCGTTCTCCATTTAGCTTGCGCAATGTTGCAAAGCGCAAGCGCAATCTTGTGTAAACACATGAGTTCAAGTTCAAATATTTCCACATAAATTAAAATAGTCATCCATAAAATTGAAAGAAAACCAAAAGAAAACGATGTAGACTTATGCCCCTTTTGTCCTGTTGGTACTTAGAAGTTGACCCAATAAATCCTTTATTATTTCACACTTAAAAATAATAAACAAGACAACAATTGTTTGAAGCATTCTTGAACATTTCAAGAACAAGATAAATAAAATAACCCTTACCTTTGTTATTTGGAACAGATATGGCACAGAATATTCGGGAAGTAATCGCACTGAAATTTCTTCGGTCTTCACAGCAGAGATACTAAAGAGTAAACAGCCTCTGGCGCCACACGCTCACATTTACTTCTCAACGCGCATCTATTATCTCATAAAGAAACTAATTCACATTGGGACTTGAAAGTACCGGCAGGATCAACCGGGTAGAAAAATAATTATGGAGATTTTAAAGATGTGGTACCTAGAAGTACCGCCAGGACATAAAGGGTTAAGGTGAAAACGCTCCCATTGTAAGACATCAATTGACTTAATTTATGTCATCAAAGTGACATGAGAATTGAAATCTTACCCGATCAGTTTTATGGTTCTTGAAATGTATCAAGGAGACTACTAATAAGGTACTCACAGACATATTATAAATATACATGACTTACTTGACAACGATTATTTTTAAATATTCACTAGCACAAACATGTTGCGCAAGAGACAGACTGCAAATGAAACGAATGTAGTTATTTGTTGTAATTGTTACATATATATTATTGAAAGTGCCTTAAAATGCTCGTGATATTTCTTGAAAGAAGTTGAAACATTCAACTCAAATGGCAAATCTTTCCGCCTGATTTTACAGTCGACCATGTTTTGCTCAAACCAATGCCATAAATAACTACCATATTTGGTAAGACACAAACTGTGGCGACGGAAACAAATATATCGCCTGATTTTGCACTGCGGAAATGGAAATTCGTTCATCACTATTAACAGTGGCGGATTAATTGCGCACCTGCTCAGCACTGAAAATAATATAAACTTTTAAACGTTTATTTATGAATTTTTTGGGTTAACGGACTTGAGTTAACGGAAGTTAAATGTAACGGAAATTAATTAGTCCGATAATGATTTTCAAAGTTAACTTAAAAGTTAAATCGTTAACGAAAAAGTTAACTTCGTTAATTAACGATTAACGGATTAACGGTTTGTGCCCAGCTTTGCATATATATATATATATATATATAATATATATATATACAGGGCGTCCCAAAAAAATGTATACACACTTTAAATACTTATAAAGGCAGTGTTTATTAAAATACATTTCATTTTCAAAATGTAATAGAATCTACAGACATTATTTAATTGTTTTGTCAACGCCTGTTTTCAAACTGACGTCCGTTCTGGTCCAGGCACTGCTGATAACGCGAAGCAATGGAATCGCAAACATCACGAAACATTTCGTTTGGTATTTGTGTGCATTCTCGTTCAATGGCTGCTCTCAATTCAGCGACTGTTGCAGGTTTTATAGCGTAGACTTTGTCTTTTAAGTATCCCCATAAAAAAATGTCTAGTGGTGTGAGGTCTGGTGAACGCGGAGGGTATTCTACGAAACTCCTTCGTCCAATCCACATCCACATCGTGCCAAGTACCACTCGCAATACTCCACTCTTCGGTCCGGATCATCTTCATTAATAGCATGGACTAATCTTGGAATGTAACTTTTCCATTGACAGCGCTTCAAAGTGCGTTGGACAGACGATTCTGAAATTCCTACCTCACGACTCGCTTGCCGCACAGATTTTCTTGGACTTTGGTGATACGTTTCCAGTACTCTTTCTTGCTTTGTGGGGCTTGTCGATGTCCGTGGTCTTCCGGAACGCTTCTTGTGGACATTCTGAACAGTTCCATCGGCTTCAAACTTATCTCTAATTCGAGTGATGGTAAGTCGCGTTGGTGGATCTGTTTGAAACTCCCTCCTAAACTGTCTTTGCACTTCAACTGCGTTTTCGCACTTCCAGTAGCATTTTAGAATGAATTTCCTTTGTTCAAAGCTTAGTCTGACTGCCATTATTAATTCTAATGGGTTTAACTTGGAAAGAAAGAAACATCAATTGAGCTATCAGCTGTTAAAGTGTGTATACATTTTTTTGGGACGCCCTGTATATATATACCGTATATACCCGAGTATAGGTCGATCTCGTGTATAAGTCGACCCTTGATTTTTGGCCAAGAAATCATTAATTTATCATATGCCTCGTGTATAGGTCGACCCCAGTTGTTGAGGATAGTGGAACAACAAATTATGGTAATAAAGTACCATATTTTATGGCATATAAAACTCATTTCCAAAAACTAGAAACTGGCAACTGCGTCTAGGTGACCTTAAACACGTCATCATGTATAGACAGGTTACTGATAACCTACTGTGTAACAGCCATTTCCAATCGTGTCTTGGTGATTTTAATAATTGGTACATATTTTATGTTTTCATTGTTTACTGGTACTAAATGGTAAATATTTTTCATGTCTGAAGCTAACAGTAGCTCCTAACCCTCCCCATCGTGCACGGATTTCAACCCCTCGAAAATGTTACCCTTATATAGGTCGACCCCCTAATTTTTGCCTAAGAATTCAGTCTTAAAAACTCGACCTATACACGAGTATATACGGTATATATATATATATATATATATATATATATATATATATTATATTGCCCCCGTGGTGTAGGGGTTAGCGTCGCTGACTACGAATCCATCGGCTCCAGGTTCGAGACCCGATGGCAGCCGGCGCGCAGCAAAACCCAGCTGTTTATCCTTCCACACAATAAAGAAAGTGGTTGGTAGATAAATGGGTACCCTAGGTGGCCTAGTGGTTAAGGCGCTGGGCTGCTGATAGGGCGTGGTTCGGATTCCACGTTAAACTGTAGGTCTAAGGTGGGGTGAAAAGCTTGACCTTCGTCAGAATGAACAATTCTAGCGGAAGCTAACCAAAGGTTATATATATATATATATATATATATATATATATATACTGAGCGCTCAGAAAAATCGGCCCACTTGGAATATCGCGAAAGGCAAAAAAGTGGGCAAGATTCTGTTTATAAAAGTTTTAAAATTCGAAAATTTAGTCTATGAGGACATTAAAAAAACTTCAAACACCTGCTTAATACAATTTATTATCAAAAAATACTGTACAAAAATTTTTAACTCAAAACAACAAAGATTTCGACAAAAACAAAAAATTGAAAAAAAACAATAAAACAACCAATAAAACACCAACTTATGATCCATAGTTAATAAGAGGTGTTGTCTCCCCTAGCTTGAATGATTGCAGCCATTCGTTGATTCATCCCATGAATGAGATCGGCGATCACATCCTGTAGGATTCCCTCCCACTCTTCAGGTAAAGCTTGTTGTAGCTCCTGTAGGGTGTTAGGGGCTACTGGACGAGCCCTAAGACGCCGTCCCATCGTGTCCTAGAGATGTTCTATGGGGTTCAGGTCCGGACTTCGGGAAGGCAACTCGATTCGACGAATTCCAGCTTCGTCAAGGAAATCGCTAACGGCTCTTGCCGCATTGAGTGTAGCGTTATCGTGCTGTAGAAGGAAGTCTTCGCCAACGAAAGGAGCAAAAGGGACCACAGTCACCACATGCTCCGGCAAGATCTCTTCCACGTATCTTGCGGACGTCACTGACCCACCACCAACAACGACGAGCTCTTTGCGTGAGTTTGAAGTGATACCACCCAAGACCATGACTGAGCTTCCTCCAAAAGCAACCCTCTGCGTAAAAGTGCACGGGGCGAATCTTTCTCCTGTTCTTCTCCACACTCTTTCCCCTCCATCGGATGTTCGAAGATTAAATCTTGATTCGTCCGTGAAAATGTCCAATTCTGAAACCCAAAAGAATTAGAAGTCAATCTGTTACTAAACGCAAATGCCTACTCCCACTAGTGGAAGAAAAAAGTGGCACTAGCAGTCTAAGAGCAAATGAATGTCAGACTGTCGAATTCTTAAAAGAAGTCGAAAATTCGTTACAGCTAGTGTGTTCGCAGCTGACGTTGTTTTGTCTCGTTATTTGGTTGCCTCATAGACTATATTTTCGAATTTTAAAACTTTTATAAACAGAAGCCTCCCCTCTTTATTGCTTTTCGCGATATTCCAAGTGGGCCGATTTTTCTGCCGCTCGGTGTATATTGACAACTTTTTCAATCATAGAATTTCTGAGTGCTTTTTTTCAGATAGTAGGAGAGTACTCAATTCTGCAGCGGTGCAAGATGTCCATGTGGGTGAATACTCTCGGTTGAATGCAGCCATGTCAACTCTCACGATTTTCCGTGAGACTCACGGATTTTAAGTCTCAAATTCCCTTATGTGGGATATGTTCGAGTTATCAAAATCAAGCACAGGCAAAATCAGGCAAAATCTCACAGATTTTCAAACTTCAAGGTTGACGTCTCTGTGAATGACACTCGCGCAACGCGAATTTCGAAGATATTTCAGTGTCTCTCTTGTCCCTAATGTCGGAACCATACTTAATAAACGCCAAAATTTTCTAGAAACGGGTTCAGTCATGGACAAACATGTCATGGACATCCGAAGTCTGCAAGAACAGAAGAGTACCAATAAGTGGTCGAGGAAGCGTTTCTTGCTCGTCTTTTCAAATCTGTCAGACATGCAGCTTATAGAATTGAACATAGGTTCCTCTATCTTTCAACAAATGTTAATGAACGACATTTACAGCAAGCAAAATCTAGACAGTGCATTAATTACTTAATGCTGGTCAAGACCAAAGAGCAGAATGCGAGAGATTTCGCTCTATCCTATTGACTGAGCATGAGTCATCTCTTTTTGACATTTCATTTAGGGATGAGATAATATTTTATGTCTTGGAAAGTTAACATGCATAATTGTCGCATTTAGGAAACTTAAAAATCCACGAGCGTATCGTGAACATGAGCAAGACACATCAAAAAGTATTGTATGGTGCGCTCTCTTGCATGCATGGCCAAAGGAGTAATTAGGCCTTTTTTTTTCCCTGAGATACTGACAGACAAAACCACAAACATTAATGGGGAAATTATCCTGAAATGCTTTAGCAGTTTGTCTTGACACAATTAAAATTTTATGGCCTAAGTGACATTATCTTCCAACAGGACGGAACTCCATCTCATTTTGCGCTTGAGGTCTGGCAGTTCTTAAATCAGCAATTTCCTGATCGGTAGATTGAGAGACGTGGACCAACTCTTTAGGTTCCACGGTCACCTGACCTGATCCCAATGGATTTTATTTTTCTGTGGGGTTGTGTAAAATCCAAAGTTTATGAAACAAAACCACGAAATTTAGCCGATTCAGAAGAATGTATAATAGCTGTTATTCGAGGGATTTCTACAGAATATTATACATTGTTACAAATGAGGATTTGCTTAGGTGGCCCAGATGCTATGAAACTGATGGTGCATATGTACGAGGGCCACTCAATATATTTTGCCCCCACCTTTTTTTTCTCTTTCCAAGTTTCCTTGTAAGTTCCAGAAATTTTGTACACAAGTAGTTATATACCTTTTTTACAAGTTTTTATTTCTTCACATAGTCTCCATCCTTGTCTACGGCTTTCCTCCACCTCGAAACAAGAGTCTTTAGTCCTTGCTGGTAAAAGTCCGCTGGGTTCCGCTGGAGCCACCTCTTAACCTCCTCAACAACCTCATCGTCACTCTGAAACTTTCTTCCACGAATAGCATCCTTCATTGGCCCAAACAAATGGAAGTCTGAAGGTGCAGGATCCGGGCTGTATGGAGGGTGGGGTAACAGAGTCAAGCGCATTTTTGTGATGGCCTCTCTTGTTTGCAAACTGTTGTGTGGTCTTGCGTTATCGTGCAAAAGAAGGACGTCTTCCAGTTTTCTCTCCAGTCGAACTCGCTTTATACGTTTCTGGAGTCTCTGTAGGGTAGCAATATATGCCTCTGAGTTGATTGTTTGTCCTTTCTTCATAATGTCCACTAGAATCACTCCTTTCATGTACCAGAAGATGGTGGCCATAACCTTTCCTGCAGAGGAAGCCATTTTGAACTTTTTCTTGCGTGGGCAGTCTGCGTGATGCCACTCCATGGATTGGCGTTTTGTTTCATGTTCAAAGTGGTATACCCAAGTCTCATCCCCAGTCACAATTCGTGAAAGGTAGTCATCCCCTTCTGCCTCGTATCGAATCAATGACTCAGAAGCAATTTCTTTTCTTTGGGATTTGGATCTTCAATCAGTTGGCGAGGAACAAACCGTGAACACACTTTTGAGTATCACAGTTGCTGAATTATCGTATTCATACTTCCTTCACTAATTCCTAGCTCCAGTGATAGCTCTTTGTATGTGACGCGCCGATTTCATCGAATGATGTTGTTAGCACGTTGCACAGTGTGAGATGTCACAGCCGATGCCGGGGAACGGCTACGTGGCTCATCATCGAGGCTGGCTCTCCCTCTCTCCGATGATCTCACACGTTTAGACCAGCGTCCAACTGTGCTTCGATCAACAACAGCATCTCCGTAATCGTTTTGTAGATGTTTGTGAATATTTCCAACTGTTTCCTTCTCTGCGGTTAAGAACTCGATAACAGCTCTCTATTTATGACGCACATCACTGAGAGACGCCATTTTCGAAACTGCGTTAACCATCGGTTTTATACAAGGGCATTTAAAAGCGGTTTTATACAAGGAGGGGAGGTTCAAACTGGAAAAAATCCGGTTATGTGAAGCGCAGAAAGTTCAAACTTACGGCCCAAAAGACATTTCAGCCCTATGGCCTATTATTTAGCTAAGAAAAAAGGGTGGGGCAAAATATATTGAGTGCCCCTAGTAGAAATGGCCTAAAGGTAAAGAACAATTTAAAGTGGAATTACCTCTTTTGCAGACATAATTCTCATTATTGGTCTGAATGATGATATATTTGCGTTGTGTGAGCCTCTTTTTGTTTTTTCGAATGCAGTATATACAGGGTGCTTCAAAGCAATGTACCACTTAGTGGTTGTATCCATTTCCATTGAATGAGGGTTCACTCATCAGTCACTCACACAGTCTCTGAAAAAAGACATTATTATTAAAAAACAAGCAAATAAACACAAATACTTACATAAACAAAAAACCACACACACAATATAAGTGGTAAGCAGTGACATATTTGTGCCATCTAAGTGGTAACATATTTTGAAACACCCTATATGTAATTATATATATATATACAAAGGAATACAAAGGACACCAAACAGTTACAGACCGACTGGTCCGTACGAGTCTGTCTGTTTACGGAGGACGGTTAAAAGATGTAAGAAAATTTAAAGAAAAGTGAGTTTTAAAGCAAAGAAGAGAGGTTGAAAGGAAGGAAAAAATTTAAAGTTAAAGCGAAAATTTTAAAGTAAGGAGGAGGGGATTCGAGTAAAAATTCTACAATACTTCTACCCTCTAACAGATGCTTCTAAATGGGGGTTTAAGGCAAGATAAGCGTCTAGCCTCTTTTTAAAGGATTCGACCGAATTACTTTGAACTACGCTGGCTGGAAATCCATTCCACAAATTAACTATACGATTGAAGAAAAAATGTTTTGTTTCATTAGAATTAAAATGTTTACCCACTAATTTGAGACCATTACCGCGAGTTCTATCTTTTGAAGGTGAAATACTTTTAGGCGTTGACATCATCGAAACCTTTAATCATTTTAAACACCTAGATTAAATCTCCTCGAATAATACACCTTTTTACAAGTGAGAATAAGTTTAACGTTTCTAAACGGTCAGCGTATGATTTGTTTCTAAGTCTAGGAATCATCTTAGTAGCCCGTCGGTCGCTGCACTCTCTCCATTCTGTCTATGTCCTGCCATAAATATGGGGACCAGAACTGAACGCAGTATTCCAGGTGGGGACGTACTAAGGAATTACAGTATATAATGTTAGCATTGTTTTCTCCGACTTAACTTCAAACGATCTACCAATAAATCCTAAGATTCTATTTGCTCTTCTGACCGCTTCGATACATTGCTTACGCGGTTTAAGAATGTCGACAACAATACCTAAATCTTTGTTTCGTAACATTCATTTGTGTCTTATCGCGTATAAAATATTTTTCTTTAACATTGTTTCTACCTATATGCAACGTTTTACATTTATCTATATTAAAGTTCATTTGCCAAATTTCCGCCCACTCGAGTGATTTATTAATAGCTTTTTGAATCTGCAAACGTTCTGACGCTGATTTTGTTCGTCTTCCTAGTTTGGTGTATCCGCAAATTTTGAAATTATACTGTTAATTCCTATATCAATATCATTGATATAAAATTTTATAGATAATAAAAAGAAATGGTCCCAGAACTGATCGCTGAGGCACGCCGCTAGTTACACTTTTCCAGTTAGACGCTTTGCCATTAATGACTACCAAGGGGTAGTTTGTATTCAAGGGCCTTCAATTAAGCGGTGTTTGCATACATACTGTATATTTCTTGTAGCTTTCAGGTAGACTGGGCTTCAGTTTTGAGTAAAATGGGCTTTCTTCTTGTAAAAAGAAAAACGAGATAGCATTTAACCTGAACTGCATTAACTGAAGCTCACTACCCAGGTCCATCACGTGGAAGTAAGCTACTTGGACCAGCACCAAGCCCGCTCCAACCTCCCAGCCGTAGAGACTTTATACTTTTATGTTTTATATTCTTTTTTAGTGTTGAAAGACTTCATACAACTGACATCTCTTCTGTTTCCACAAATGTTGGCATGGATTGTTCAGCTTTTTGCATTTTAGCTTTCGTTTTCTCCTCTCGTTCTTGCTTCTTTTGAAGCCTAGTTTTTCATTCTTATCCAGTAATGATATACTCATTTTCCTGTGTGTGCGCTAGTCATGCAGAAACTGCACTTCTAGCTTTGGAACTTTTGCTTCCTTTGGGCAGTTGTATTGACATAAAATACACTGATAGCTAGCTATATCGAACAACTTTAGCCTCTTTTCATGAAATGCCTGTATTTTAGCTTTCGTTGAATCTATTTCAAGTTTCTTCTTTGGAATCTTTAATATCTGATTTCTGTAGGTGTTATGATGCCTCATAATCCTGTCTGACACTGATGTCATGTTAAATGTTGAAATTGAGGCCAATTTCCAAACATCAAAAACCCTTTCAGCAACTATACTAAAGACCTCTCGTACATCTGGCTTTTTCTCAGACTGTTGTTCTTTTTTATTTTCTGAGCCTCATAAAAGTAATGCTTCATAATGTCTCTGTAGGTAGGAAGACAAGTTGGCTTAAGATTTTCAGCTTGTCCAAACACAGGATGTTCTGTGGCACTCCTGGTTGACTGTTTTGGTTTTGGCTTTTCTGCCATCCTGCCACTGCTATCCTGTTGGCGGCTGGACTACTTATAAAGATAAGTCAAGGTAAATCTTAAACGATCTTTAAAATCTTTATCTTACATTATACTTGCATACACTAACCTGTTAGAGAAACAAAAGAACTTTAGTACGAAACAACATATTTTCGGGCTGTGTGAAACGGGCTGTTATATCACACATACATCTGAGTTATTTGTAAAAAAAAATTATTTTCCATATCAGATATGGTGAATGTGATGTCCTAATGTTTTCCTAACTCAGCAAGATTTCTGAAGAAATCTTACACAAAATGACTCAAGTTGAAAACTAGTGCACCTCAGTAGTGTGGGCGCAAAAAGGTAGAGTGCAGAGCAATTGCATAATGTTGCAAGAGTGTCACCCCCCTTGGTGCCAACCCCCACCCATCTTTCTTGCAAGGCAGCCCACCCCCATTGGTGCCAACCCCCACCCATCTTTGTTGCAAGGCAACCCACCCCCCTTGGTGCCAACCCCCGCCCCCCTTTGTTGCAAAACCTCTTTGGGGGAGAAGATAGGACGGCCTCACCCCCAAAAGGGGTATACCTAACCTGGGGGAACCTCATTGGGGGAGAAGTTGGACGGCCTCACCCCCAAAAGGGGCATACCTAACCTAAGAGAGAGAGAGAGAGAGGAAGAGGAGGAAGGGTCTTCGCTTGGCGACAGCCAAGCGCATATGAGTCCTTCAGCCACCCCGCCTCTCTCTTATAGGACCCCTAATCAGCCAGTCGGCTTAATCAGCCAGTTGGCTGAGTTGCCTGATAGCAATATCTGTTTAATTATTCCATATATTAATCAGCCAGTTGGTTTAGAAGGTTGAGTTGCCAGATTAATTATTTATTTATTCCATATATTAAGCAGCCAGTAGGCTTACAAGGCTGAGTTGCCAGATAGCAATATTTATTTAATTAATCCTTATATTAATCGGCCATTTGGCTTAGAAGGCTGAGTTGCTAGATTTCTTTATTTATTAAATTAAAGCATATATTAAGCGGCCAGTAGGCTTAGAAGGTTCAGTTGCCAGATAGCAATTTTTTTAATTAATCCTTATATTCTTCTGTCATCTGGCCTAGAAAGTTAAGTTGTCAGATTGCGCCATGTATTTAATTAATCCTTATATCCATCCGTCAGTTCGCTTAGAAGACCGATTTGACAAATAGCAATTTATTAACTATTCTGAAACCCGAAACCAAACAAATGATATAATTGTGTACAAGGAATAAATAAAACACCAATACATCATTCTGTTTATTTACATGAATTAATGGATATACAACGGGACATATATATGGTCAAATAATAGCATCATGAATGGGAAATATATAATCATACAAAACGGTGCATTATCAAAATATGAGTACAGGAAATATATATATATATATATATATATATATATATATATATATATAATTATATTAAATATACAAAACGGTGCATTATCAAAATATTAGTACAGGAAAAATACAGTTATATTAAATATATTGAAAATCTAAAAAACATAGTATGATCAATATATTAGTACAGGAAAAATATACATATATATTAAATTATATTCGAAATATACAAAATGTATAATCATATTATTACAGGAAAAATATATATTATCTTTACGTTCTACGGTGCAAAACGCTAAACTCGCATTTGATAGAGTCTATATCAACATCGTCATTACTTTGAACGATGTGGTAAAACCGTCCAAGCATCACTTCTCCGTTTAACTGATACGGTGGCCTATACTCAATATAAATGGCTTTCATATCGTTCAATACTATTTTTGTCCCCACTTTACACTCGGCGGGCAAGTTATCTTAAGCAAGGCTAGAACACAATCAAAAGCACGCACAAAAATGTCATCGTTAACCACAACATTAAATACAAGTTTATAATCATGCCTTTCCAATCGAGGATTTTTTATTACCGCCCCGAACTTTTCAATCTTGAACTCTTCTTTACTCGGCATAGCGGCATTGGAAATAATCTTCCAAATCGTAACGACACCTATCCACTATATAGAGGTACAACTCTTCAGGGTGAACAGTGTAGGCGAGCTCAGCTCTGTACCTCTCAAGTGCTTTGTACCAAAGTTCAGTGTATTTCGAAGAATCTAAACCTTTTAAATATGCATCCAGATCTAGACTGTTCTCCCCCTGTTCATTCCTACATTCAACAAATCCGTCGAGCAGGGCGGTGTAAGCGTATTCAAGAACCGTATCAAAATAAATCATATCCGTAACACGCGCATCTAATATAGGCTTCAGCTTACGGAATCCGACGATCTCAAACATTCTGTCGAGGATGAAACGGCTTCGTGTAGGAACAAGAACGTCATTATCAGATGTGTTCTTCCACATCAGTCGTATATCAATGCATGGTTGTTCGTTATTTATACTCAATGTATAAACATTGGTATATGAGGAGGCGTCACTAATCATCTCTCTTATTGTACCTACGTCAGCTGGTATTTTATAACGGTCCTCAGCCCACCTCTCAACTACCACGAAGATTTTATGCATCTCCTCAAGACAAATAAATAACGTTGCGTTTGCTTGCATGCCTGCAGATCGTTTCAAGCACACAGTTAATGGTGCCGGTTTCTCGCCTGAACACGCGCAATGACTTCGTCACGGACACGTCGTACGAGGCGCTGAGAATGCTTCTCAAAGGGAGTTCCATCGTACTCGCACGTCCACTCGGCTCAAGCTCTGAGATGACTATGAGCCACAGGAGGCAGGCAGGCAGAATCGGCTCGACGGGCGGGGTGAATCACCCTAGTGAAACGTGAATGGGTTTGTTCGAACTCGTATGCTCCGGGAGGAGTGAGTCACACCATAATCTAATGAAACGTGTACGGCGCTGACCCAACATGAATCGTTGTATCCCATTATATTGGGCAGGTGTCTTGAAAAATTTTCCGATACAAGAAATAATTTCGGTTTTAGTGTTTTATCACTACCACTTCCCCGAATACGCACCAGACATTTTCCTTCAGGGTAATTTTCACGAACTAAACACATTTTATAACGTTTTTAAATGTTTTATCACTCCTAAACATCTTCACAAACCGGGGCGCTATTAGAGAGAAACATATGTTCATATTTATCCTTTTTGTTTAACAGGCGATACTCATCTCTAAAATCTGCTAAAAACTCACACAGCCCATTAGCCACAACCTCACTGCAAGCCTCATCATGATATATACAGGGTCTGTCAAAAAAACTAAGCCAATTTGAAATCTCTATAAAATGCACAATTTGATAGAGATTTCAAATATTTTTTTACACTAAATAAATAAAAGGCTCATAAATAATCTTTGATAATTTTATAACTTTATTTTAAATATTTTAGGAGTTATGCGGTTATTTCTACACATTGCGAAAATTTCAGTTTTTCTCATTATGTAATATCTTCTTTTTTCTCTTTTTCAGAATTTGTTTAGATTTAAAAATTTTCGTGAATACCTCTAAATATGCCATTCTCACATGAAGATAAAATAATTATAAAGCATTATAGAGTTGAAAAAGGTTATAGTGCAAGGAAATTACTTTCTGAATTCGATTATAAAGGATGGACTAGATCAGGTTTAGATTACTTATTGAGAACTATCGATGAAACAGGAAGCATTGAAAGGAAGGTTGGTAGTGGGCGACCAAAATCAGTTAGAGTAGATGAAAATATTCAGAAAGTGGAGAAACGTATCCTTAGTCAAGAGGATCGACCTGGTAGCCACATGACACCTGCTCAAATATCAAAAGAACTAGAAATATCAGAATCAAGCGTAAGAAGGATTATTAAATCTGATCTGCAATTTTAACCATTTAAAAGAGTGCATGGACAAAGATTGTCAGAAGTAAACTGTCAGAAAAGAGTTGAGAAATCCAAACGTATTTTACGTATAATAACTGAAAATAAACTTTCCAAGACATTTTTTACGGATGAAAAACGTTTTACGGTAGAGCCACCAAGAAACTCACAGAATGACCGGGTTTATTCTGATGTTGCGAAGAAAAATGAAATCCAAGATGAAAGACTACGCAACAAGGAGTCACTTTTCTTCTAGCGTCATGGTTTCTGTTGGAGTGTCCAAGTTGGGAAAAACTTCAATATTTTTTATTGAGCCAGGAGTGAAAATTAATGCTCAATATTATTCAAATACCCTGCTTGAGAAAATGCTTCCAGAAATGAGAAACTTGGCTAGTCAAGGTTACTTTATTTTTCAACAAGATGGTGCAACATCACATACTGCCAAAACAACCATCGAATATTTGAAAAAGAATGTGCCTGAATTTCTGGAACCGAATAATTGGCCACCTAACAGCCCTGACCTAAACCCTCTAGACTACGGAATATGGGAAAACTTGGCAGAGAGAGTGTATAGGAACAGAATAAGGGATGTCAATCATTTGCGTGAGTTGATTATCGCAAAATGGGCAGAGCTCCCCCAAGAGCAAATAAATCGAGCAATAGACGAATTCAGACCAAGATTAAAAAAAGTGATCGAAATGCAAGGAAATCATATTGAACAGTTCTTTTAATTTTATTAAACTAAAACTTATCTACAGTATATCGTAAAAAAAAAAATTTCATGTTAAGTAGGAGAATCTCACTTTTTAGTTAATTATTAATAAAATTAACAATTCTGAAGATATCGTCATAAAAATTTAAAGGATAATAGGTGATTACCTATTCTTTATTGTGTAAAAAATTCAACTTAACTAGATAAATGGTTTTGTTTTAATAAAGGTTTGAATTTGGCTTACTTTTTTTTGACAGACCCTGTATATTAATGTAGTGGTAAAAATACTTAAGATTGTCCATGATGACAAGATTTACATTTTCAGCCCTAGGGTACGAGTAATCGGTATGGTGTAACATGATATAATACCGCTTATCACACCACTCATCCACAAGACTCACTACCCATAACTGTTGTTTATCTTCTGAGCGTGTTGTTTCTTCTACCACGCGGTATATGTGAGCCTTTATAAAGCTTAGTTCTATAACATACTTCAGTACATCGTCTGTACTGCGAAATCCTACAACCCCCTCGCCAGAATATCCGTAGAGTATTTGAATAGCCTGACCCTTCGCACGATTCAATGCAGCCTTAAAAGAGGCAAAGGAGGCGGGAATAGGGAGTTTTTCGTATCCACTACATCTACGCACTTAGCAGAATACCACTTCATAAATGTTGAACACGCGATATTAAAGGTAGCCATTACTATTTTCTTCTATGCGAGAGAATACACGTTTGAGCTCAAGGGTATACAGAGGTCAACTGAGTACGGAAGGGTAGAGGCCTGCTCAGGTTGCGGCATGATTCACGTCGCCGGTCTTACAGTGGGCGGAGCTTAACTTTTTAGTGTACACACGCACACACGCAAAGTGAAACGCTAGTTGAAACATGATTTATTTAATAAACGAAATAATCAGGATGTATATATTTACAAATACGTGTAATAAATAAGTTAGCAATAGACATATCAAAGATTATGGTATCCAAAGGGCACGGTGTCATAGGTACCAGGCACCTGGTAACGTTTCCTCTAGGTGTTACGGCACACCTTTGTGCCCCTAAGTTCCTTCACGCCCCCCAGCTTCTGCGCCCGAAAATTGTGGGTGCCTACAGTCATTTGGGGCGGACGGCCATCATCTTCCAAGCAAACTAACTCCTTCAGTGAATCAAAGTTGACGACCCGCCGATTCGCTTGGTTAAGCGTGATACCCTTAGCCTTCACGATATACTTCGTTTCATCTCCTATCTTCACCCGTACCCCATAGGTTTTTGGCCCTGTTGACACAAACGAGTCGGCGTATGCGCAGTCCCCATACTCAGCCTTGATCTCGCCAGTTAGCTCCCCGAGGAACTCCCCAATAGCGGGCATGTATTCACCTATCTGTATCGGCGTACAATACTCGTCGCCCAAGAGAATGCAATAGGTCCCAAAGTTTGATGCGGGCGTAGGCTGTTGTGAAGCTGGCTACAGGAATGTTTGTAACCCGTGAGGTGTCTGTGGACACTTCGGTGTTGTTGTACTTTATTATGTAAGTATTACCTACATTCACAATCTCCATGACCTCTTTATCGGGTGCGATGGCGTAATCCCAGACTTCACTATAACTTTGCGCCAAATGAAGGTTCCCTTTATAGGTATTCTGCGCAAACTTTCCCCAAAGACTGTTTAGGCACAACTTTGCACTAAAGCGCTTGCCAAGATTCTTTACAATTTGGGTACGATCAAGTTGTATACCTTCGTGGTCACGGTAACGCTGAATATAAGACGTTTTTTCGTCTTCGGTTTCAACCCCTCGCAGATATCCTGACGCCTCTACCTTATCCTTCAAAAATGTATTTATATATGGTGTGAAAAGGTTGGGTAGCTTCTGAAACCTCCACACCTCATGTATCTTCATTATTCTATACCCATGACGAACGGCTAGGGCCAGCTCAGGACTTGTGTATACACCTCTGATCTTACGCTGGTGGGATATATGGTTACAATCACCGTTGTTCTCTTCCACGCACTTCACGCACAAGGGAAACATGAGTTTGTGATCTATAACGACGGGTAAGATCGGCATCCATAAATCGCGAGGGGGGAGCACGTCTAAAGGAAGGCCGAAATAGTACCCGTTCAAATTTCTTGAGAACTCGTTGATGGAGGGTATGGCATGCCCCACCAGTTTCTCAGGTGCACCTACGGGATACGGATTGTTCTTCATCAGGTAGGAGTATAAAGAACAGAAATCGTAGTAATGGAGTTTCACGCCCTTCGTAGGTGGAAAGTATAGCTTGAAGGGATTTGTACGCCCTCCGAACGAGCTATAACCGCATTTGAGAGGATCCAGCACCATTGAGCGCTTGATCGTGCTTATTTCTTCACGGTATTGTCCGTCTGTCTCCATCCGTGCATCATATTCATGCTCCCACAAGACTTTGTGAGTGAACTGGGACCCTATAAGCTGATCGCGGGTGCGCGTCCACGCAAGACAGTCGGCAGGAGATCTACCGTGGATATCTCCTGCGATTCCGTACTCAGGACGGGCGCATCCATGCCACCAGCAACCGTTAAGGAGTACACAGTCTTCTCGTCAGTGACACGGTTTTCACTTAGACCATCAACCCAAAAAACACGGCCATTAACCTTAATGGGTACTTCACCCATGTTGCGGGCATGCTTTATGTATACACCTGTCTGCTGTTGTAGGTGTATGAGCCAGTAAATAGCCTTATTCCCATAACTGCGGGGGTTATGAAGTTATTATTGAACACCGTAAAACATAATGAGGCGATGGTGGTTGCGACTTGCAGCGGATCGCATTTGAAACAGCATATGTACATTAGGGCGGCTCGTTTTTACACTTTTTTCGATATTTGATTGGGGGTAGTGCGGAAAAGTTGCGATTTGGAGAGAAAATAAAGTGTGTAAAATTTTTTTCATCTACGTCAATACCTTCCGGTGGCGGCGAGTCCTTAAAAATCGAAAAATAGGCCTAAAAACACAAACATTTTATATAATTTTATATAATTTTTATATAATGTTCATTGTTCAATGACTGCTATTAATTTATTCAAGCCTATAATAGTGTTCTCAGGGTTATTTGCACAGAAATATACCGGAATTAACATTTGTATAACATCTTGTTAAAACTTGCTTTAAATCAATATTTTGGATATTTTAACGGGTAAGACGCCACCGGAAGTTATTAACAGATTGTGCTGAAATTTTTATTGTTTATTTTGTAAGTCTTTAAAACCATTTTCCAATCTACCCCGTTAGGCCTATTTTTCGATTTTTAAGGACTCGCCGCCACCGGAAGGTATTGACGTAGATCAAAAAAATTTTACACACTTTATTTTCTCTCCAAATCGCAACTTTTCCGCACTACCCCCAATCAAATATCGAAAAAAGTGTAAAAACGAGCCGCCCTAATGTACATCCTTCTAAAGGCCTGGAAACATACTCTAAGCACGCGCACATCATTCATGCAATAACGCTCACATTCATCGGCTATATTATAAGGAATACGTTCATTAAAGCTGTTGTAGTATCGGTCAAAATCTTCACGTTCATCTGTGCTCATACAATCCTACATAATTTAAAGTCTCACTAGTGAGGAATGTGTAAGGGAAGTATCCTTTTGAAACTTCAGCTGCTACGCCCATCACCTTGAGTAGCTTTGCTAATTTACAAGGTGTGAATAATAAAGTGTCTTTAAATTGTACATTACCTCTTATTTGCATCTGTATTAATTTGTTGCCTCTTTTCAATGGATCACCTGTAAATATCTCAGAGGACTCGTGCTCCAGCAACTCCTTATAAAGGAACTGTGTGTCAAATTTTGCCCCGTTATGGGCGAGAATATACAGTCATTTTTTTGAACTTGTCCGCTAACTTGACAATATAGGACACAAATAGTTTCACGGGGCTATCGTAGACATTCGTTTTAAAAACGTTTGTCCGTTTGCCACATTCACGACACTCATCACACTCGATCTCCATACACTAATCACAGATAGTCTGGCTCACAAGTAAATGTGGATTAACCTCTTTGGTTTCAGCGTTCGTGCATGTTTCCATATCGTAGTACACAGTTGTACAAAGATTGTTTTTAGGCTTGGCGTCTTTCATATAACATACATGCTTTACACCATCCGCCTTATATTTCTCATGGCATGTAGAACAGTGAATTTCATCACGTTTGTGCTTGAAATTTCCCCAATTATCCATCATGTGAAATATACCACATTCACAGATTTTCATTTTCCTGCACGTGCCAATTGATTTATGGAGCTCAAAACAGTTATTATTGAAAAATGTGCGTCTACACACATTACAATCCCTCTTCTCAGCTTCAACTACACGGCTTTCACATTTGGGCTTTTACACTGCTCACATACCATGTGGCATCTTTACAATGTTTCACTATATCATCCGCAAACTCGAGACACCCTTACACAAATCATGATGTCGTCCATATTTTCGACTTTTGTCATAACTCGCGTAAAGGCACCTTATATTACGGATGGGGAGATATGTTGTACCTGACAGTCCTAAAATAAGTAGGGGTCTTGTACGATCTCTCACACAGCTTTTAAAAACATACACAGTTCTACGACGATCATCCAGTCCAAATACAACTATACGAGCATTCATTTCCTGTTCTACCCTTCTCAGCTCTTCAGGACCCATATTACAGTCAAACTCAAGTTCACAGTCTACAGCTAGTTTACGGGCACGCTCCACGACCGTAGGCAACCAAATTTTTGGGCCGTGTATTTAGTACAGTAAACATACGTGCTAAGACTACTGCTATAAAGCCGCAACCACGATCGACGTTTATATGCCGTCTAAATAGCCTGAGAATTGAAGTTAAGAGTATAAGGTGTGGCACTATGACCCGCAACACGGAATACACGGTCAATATTTACCGTGAAGTTGTCCATATTGAAGGCTATACTACTTTGTGAGGCCTGCATTATACGACCTAATATATACTCTACATCTTCAGCCGCCAAACGCCTGAATGGTACTACTACCCAAAAATCATCTACATCACCATCTGACCCGAATCCGAAGGACAGCCTCGTCCTGACTTCACGCTCGTCGCGGTTCTGAAGGGCAAACTCTACAATACGCTCTACTACGCGCGTAGTCCGTGTTCAATACCGTTGCTATACATGGATCTAGGATCAACCCTGACTATATACCGATTTCTAGTCAAGGCGGGGTGGGGTTGCGGTGCGCACCAACTCGAATGTTATGCCATCCTCAACAGAACGGGGAGCTGCTGTGGAGGATGAATAAGGGGTATATTTGAGGAAGGCTCTATTGTGGGGTTGTTGCGTAAGACGTTGAGGGTTGGGGCTCTATTACTGCACTCAACAGAACGGGAGCTGCTGTGGAGGATGAATAAGGGGGTATATTGGCGGAAGGTACTATTGGGGGTTGTTGCGTAAGACGTTGAGGGTTGGGGTTCTATTACCGGTGTTCAACAACCCTGGAACGCTTTATACCTGACGTGGAGGGTTCGTCATCACACCGCTTTGAACTTTTCGTGCTACAGATGTCGTTGGTGAGGGCTCATCGGCGGGGATGGGTACTGTAGATGCACGGCAAGGGTTCACCGTGTATCGATGGGGGGGGGTACATCGTCGTCATCACGGTTCTGTGGAAGAAGAAAACAAAATATAAGGAGCAGCACTCGTTATTTGTAATATTTTGTAAATGACCACTTAGGGGTGTGACGTGTTAGAAATGGAATCTGTAGAAAAATTCAGGTTCACGAGCCCATCCACATGTATTATATCTGGACCTACAGGATGTGGTAAAACGGTGTTTATGCTTAAAATCATTAAAGAAAAGGGGAAATGTTCTCAAAATTTGTGCATAAAGTTATATGGTGCTATTCGACATACCAATCAGTGTTCAACGAGTACCAAGATGATGTTTTGTTCCACAAGGGGTCTATGACGTTAATTCGTTAAAGGGAAATGAACATACAGTCATCGTAATTGACGACCTCATGTTGGAGATGGATAAAACGTTTGCCGAGACATTTACAGTATTCTCCCACCACCTTAACATAAGCGTGTTCTTCATCAATCAGAATCTATTTTTCAAAAATAGATACATGCGCGATGTGTCGCTAAATACGCAATATCTAGTCTTATTCGCGCAACGTAGAGATGTGTCACAAATTGGGGTATTAGCCAGTCAAATGTTCCGAATCAGCGTAAGGAGTTTTTGGAGGTTTATAAAGAGGTCACAAACCAACGTTATGGATATTTGCTTTGTGACCTTCACCCCCGAAACACGTTTAGGGTGCTTCTAAGAACGAATATATTTCCAAGCGAACCTGAAACCGTGTATATTCCAGAATGACGAATAGGCTAAAGAAATACCGCGAATTAATAAAAATCTATCAACGACTGCCTCGGCATTGCAGCAGATGTTTGTTAAAAATATCGACTCTGACTTTTTAAAATGCATCTGTGAAATCTGCCTTAATGTTATAAAATGTAATGTTCCAATGAAACCCTCTCAGAAGACTCGCTTACGTCGTTACAAGAACATAATACGGACGCTCGCTCATAAAAGTCAGACTGTGGGTAAGAAAAAGCATTATTGTACAAAGAGGAGGATCGTTCCTGCCCATCTTATTTTCAGTTTTGGGCCTTTACTGACTAGATTAATATAATGAAGAAGGTGGTTGTGATTCCGCACGAGGTGTATGCTTCATTACAAAGTTCAAAGACTCCAGATGCGGTTCTAGAACCCCGTAAAAGTACTTAAAAGAATGGAAAGTGAGTTGCTAGCCCTATTAAACAGTGAAAAGGCACCTGATGAGAAAAGGATCTTGTACCAAGAGGCTTTGCAGAAATTTCTTCATGAGTACGAAGATTATAAGCATCCTACAGAGCCCCGTGAGGCACAGCTCGAGTAGCGCTGAGCATAGCGACACAGGACCTGGGCAACCAAAGAGCAACGGAACACAACACATCGAACATGTGCTAAAAAACAGCCTCCCCCATACATTGAGGAATAAAGGGTAAGTCTTTATAATCTATTGAGTGAGGACCCCATCATACAGTGGACCGATACAGGCGAGGTCATTGTTGAAGGAACAAGGGTACAAGGTCCAATATCGTTGATATTGTTCATGATCTGGTGAGAAAGTGGGATAGGCCCTCACCAACAGGATGGAGCATATTAAAGCAAGACTACAACAAATAAATGTCCCCAAAACATTGATAGGTAATCTGAATAGGTTAAAAGACTTGGAACATGCATCGCACGTGTCACAACTGAGTACACCTTCGCCCCCAGCAGCTGCAGTGTCTCTGAAGAGGAAAAGAAGATAGCAGGCGGCCAACCTTATCCACGTGCCTCTAAAATACGCAAATGGCTAACGTATTAAGTAAGCACTATTATGACATTTCTAACCCGCATCCTATGGTGGCGTTAATAGATTGTACAGAGGTGTTTATGGTGTAAGGAAAAAAGATGTTGAGAGATTTTTGCGGGGACAGGATGCTTATACACTTCATAAACCGGTGAGAAAAAGGTTTAAAACAGCCAAGACAACAGCCGCCTCGATTGACTCTATTTGGCAGGCAGATTTAACAGACATGCAAAGATATTCAATGTATAACGATGGCTACCGTTACATCCTATTCATAATAGATGTATTCTCTAGATACCTGTGGTTAATTCCCCTGAAAAATAAATCGCCTGAAACAGTTGCTAAAGCGGCCAAAACGCTGATGTTGAAAGAAAACAGGATTCCTGGCTATTTTTGTACGGATATGGGAAAAGAATTTATAGGACGCGCTTTTCAGAACATGCTGTCAGAGTTTAATATCAGCTATTACACTTCCAATTCTATACATAAGGCTTCTTTAGCTGAAAGAGTTCAACGTACCATAAAGGAACGCATGCACCGCTATTTTACACATAAAAACACATACAGATATATAAACGTTCTCGGTTCATTGGCTTCATCCTACAACCGTTCACACCATCGTACGATCGGTACAACGCCTAACGATGTTTTAGAAAGAGGCAAGCGCCCGAGAAGAGATGGAGTGCCGCACCACCACCACACTCTGCGCGTTTCAAAATCAATGACTATGTAAGGCTGTCACGTTCGGGAATAAATTCGCGAAGGGTTTTGAGCAAGGCTGGACACGCGAGATTTTTAAAGTTAGGGCTATGACCTAAAGGGATATAATGATGTATTACGTTGAAGATTTGAATGGAGAAGAGATCTCGGGAGGCTTTTACCGCGAGGAATTGCAGAAAGTGGCATTTAATTTAGGAAAAAATGTGTTTAAAATTGAGAAAATTTTAGGAAGCAAAGGTACAGGAAAGAGAAAAATGTACCTGGTGAAGTGGCTAGGTTACCCAGAAAGCTTCAATACCTATATAAAAGCTGATGCAGTAATGAAGCTTAATTAGTATGCAGCATGACTCCTAACCATTTCTACGTCACACTCCCGTCCTCCTCGTCCCTGTCTGTACACCCTAACAACACACTAGCCAACTTTGTAACAGAGCTCCATGGACCCATTGAATTGGGTCGTGATTCGTATGAGGTGGGGATATGTGAAATTCAGCTGGACACCCTCTTTTTAAATATTGATTATAAAGATACCGTTTTTACGGTTCTTAGAGACTGTAATGAGTGTGCAAAAGCCGGGTTAACTCGGGATGAAACTATACGTATCGCCCGGACTAAGGTTGCACAGTTTTTCAGTACAGAAGTAACACTAGGGCCGGGGCGTTATGGTTCGGCTGAGGATGTTGTGAGAGACTTAAACGTGAGTTTAAAAAACTCAAGTCTTACGAATGATTTATTATACGAAATCGTAAACAAAGGAAACCTGCACATACTCTAATCCTAAAATCAAAGGTTAACAGAAATCTTAAAGACGGAAGAGTGTTCAAAATTATAACCTAGGGGTGATATCGATCAGCCTTCCAAA
Organism: Bathynomus jamesi; assembly: GCA_023014485.1. Taxonomy (NCBI): domain Eukaryota; kingdom Metazoa; phylum Arthropoda; class Malacostraca; order Isopoda; family Cirolanidae; genus Bathynomus; species Bathynomus jamesi. The sequence continues at coordinate 767,705 of JAJOZX010001308.1, read as the reverse complement.
GAGACACCTTTCACGAGGCAAAGCATGACTTGTCCACCTTAGTGTATCAATTGAAGATGGAGAAATTGGATGTAAGCTCTCAGCCTCCAGACATGTGCTATATTTACAGCAATATAGCGGAACACCAGTTTGTTGGGAATACCCAGGCACGACTGCTACGCATAGTTCACATCCCCAACCATAGAGGGAGGAGCTTGAGTATTACATATGACATACCCCATTACGTGAATGTCGCAACTAATCTAATAACCAATATCTCAATATATATAAGAACGATTGAGGATAAAAATTTCCCATTCGGTGACGGGAGCTTAACAGTGAAGCTGCACTTTTGACGCACTGAGTTATAATGGACAGAAAGCCTTTCACCGTCTATCGAGGGATGAGATACCAGCGTGGTAGCGGACTTGGGTCCATTTTTTCATCCATACTACGCACCGCTGTCCCACTGTTGAAGAGGGGGGGGGCCAGGTACCTAGGGAGGAAGGCGTTACAAACAGGTTTTAACGCGGCAGAGGACATATTGGGTGGAACTAAGCCTAAAGAAGCTCTAAAAAAACATTTAAAACGTACACGGGATGAAATCATCAAAAATGCGAAGAGAAAAATGCGTGGTGGCGGAAAGAAGAGATCTGCCAGGAATAAGGGGTTACCAACACGTGGTGGAAAGAAGAAGAGATCTGTTAGGAAGAAGGGGCTACCATCACGTGGCGTTAAACGTAAAAGGAAACCAAAAAGGAAGTGCTCTAAGCGTATGAAACCTATGGCTGACCATTTTTTTATCTGATATAAGCTGAGGACGCTACTCTCACGAATCATAGATTGACTAATACTCGTCGAGGGAGGTGGCACTATTTCTGACTCGCCATGGCACGTTTCATCTATCCGTGTAGTTCACAATGCTCTAAAACGGAACTGTCCCTCTTTGATATGCCACCTATCCAGGTTTCTATTGAACATAGTGACTTTATTACAATTAACCCGTTAAACACAATTAGTTCACCCAGTGCCCCTATAGAATTCGTGATACCCAGCTCAGTCCCTTACTTTTTTGACCCGAGTTGCATGCACATATATGCTAAACTACGCATAGCCCATTCTGACGGAACGGACTGCGATGATAGTTACGCTGCCTACCCTGAAACCAACATTCTGCACTCCATATTCAGTCAGTTTGATGTATATTTAAGACAGACTAACATCTCGGCAGGCACGGGGTACTATTACCTACGAGCCTATCTGGAAAATGTCCTCAACTTTTCAAAAGAAGCGAAGGACACCTTTTTAACCGCCGAGGGGTATTACCACACTAAAGATGAAAATGGAATAAAGGATAAATTTAAAAATTCTAAAAAAAAGATATACGAGTGTTTTGGACACCTGCATACAGACTTTACATTCCAGAAGAAGTTGCTTGTGAACGGGGTGGATATGAAATTGAAGCTTACCCGCACGAACCCTGAGATCTGCATAAATATTGGGACTGACCAAGAAGAAGGTGCGAAACCCGTTGTGATACACATCATGGAAACGTATTTGCGTATACGCCGAGTGAAATTAAGCTCCCCGAAGCAAATAGAAATTGAGAAAGACTTGGTACATGCCACAGTAAAATATACAATTAACAGGGTACAGATCAAACTGTACACGATCCCCGCAGGGCTGGCATCGAAGCAGCTAGAAAACGTTGCTCTTGGAGTCCTACCTAAAAGGATATTAATTGGAATGCAAGACCACTCCTCGACGAATGGAAAATATAAAAAGAGTGCCTTACAATTCGAGAATTTCGGACTTAAAAATATTACTCTATACGTAAATGGCATTGCTCTGGGCGGGGTAATGAATATGGATTACTCAACAGATGCTGTGTTCCCGCTTTGCGCGAGAGCATATAGTAGTCTTGCTCATAATACAGGCGCGTGTGATGAACTTGGTTTCGGCATAACGCTGAAAGAATTTGTGGAAGAGTTTAATATTTACTCATTTGACATTACGCCAGACTTAACTGCTGGTGTAAATATGCATTTAACTTTAAGTCCACAACAGAGCGGAAACATCTCAGTGAGGTTGGAGTTTGCTAAACCTATAGACGCTCCTATAAGTGCACTTGTGTATCTAGAATCACAGGCACTGATAGGTGTTGATCGTTTCAAGAGCGTTACCACAGATTTTTAAAATGGATGCGAATACAATTCAGAGAGTAATGAAAAGTGACCGCTTCGCGCGTTCCAAATTTGTCGTTGTTTTTGCAAAGAATGAAATATTGAAGCTGGCTAGTATGAGAAACTGGTGCGGGGTTATCGTTAACACCGACATTGTGGGGGGTGAGGGGGGTTCATTGGTTTGCAATCTATTTTAAAACTAAGGAAACAATGTGCTATTTTGACTCACACGGCTTTCCACCGTGGAATGATTCGACAATCGTAAAGTTTATCGCACAGCTAGGCGTGCCTAAGATTATTTGAAATCCATATCGTTTCCAAGGATATTATACTGAAACATGTGGAATGTATTGTATTTTGTTTCTCATGCATATGTTACGTGGGAAGGGATTTATTAATTTTTTTAAATTATTCGATTTATGCGACACAAATATGAATGATAAATATGTATGCAGACAGATGAAAAAAAATTACCCATATGTTAGTACCCCCTGTAATGTGTAAAGGCATATATCTATATTGTGTAAATCTGTATATACATTTGTAGCTGTAGCCATTAAGAATTATGTAACGGATGCTGTTACCGTTTTTGTACATGTTTTCTACTATTTAATAAATGAAAATATATTACGTTATATTCTTATCCTCAAAAAATACTTACATAATCTCCTCTACAAACTGGCACTCGCTGTCCCGAATGTGTGCCAGTGCCATGACTTCTGGATCTCTGGGTTGGTTAGGCGGGGTGGCTACCACTTCACTTATCACCCTTTCGTCAAAAGTGGCTATAATACGATCTAGCTCCGTTTCGGTCCTATAAGGTTAAGTAAATGTCACGAAATTGGATGCAGTTAAAGCGTTTTTTGTACACCATATATATATATTATATATATATATATATATATATATATATATAGCCTAACCTGGCCTACCCAAACTTATTGCTCACGATTCCACAAGAAAAGTAAAAACATACTATATAACCTAAAAACACTTACATTAGCTCCTCTACAAACTCGCACTCGCTTGCTTGACCGGCTGTGATTCAATACCGCGACTTCTGGATCGCTGGGTTGGTTGTGCGGAGAAGCATCCATAGCATTTATTCCCCTTTCATCAAAAGTGGCTATAATGCGATCAAGTTCCGCATCGGTCCTATAAGGTTAAGTAAAAATAAAGAGCTACAATAAGAGAAAATACCACATATTTAAAAAGCAGATAATTCTTAAACGTTTTGGTAATTTAAAAATCCTACTGCGGTGCTGAATTATCGAGAAAAATGAAGCTCCAATATATATATATATATATATAATATTATATATATATATATATATATATATGCCGAAATAATCACGATGGAAACAGGCAATAATTGAAAACATAATGAGATTAATTTTTGCGTTGTAGAAAAATTCAGAACAAAAGGAATTTAGATTGCCAATTATAAACGAGAAACAATACAAACTAATTTTCAATGCTAATAAATAAATGAGATTTGTTTGCGCTGAGAGACACCGTCTGCGGTTAGGTTAGGTTAGGTTAGTTTACGCACGGTTAGGCTATGCTGGGATAGGTTAGGTTAGGCTAAGTTAGGTTAGGTTAGGTTAGGCTAATTTAGGTTAGGTTAGGTTAGTTTACACCCGGTTAGTCTACGCTAGGATATGTTAGGTTAGGCTAAGTTAGGTTAGGTTAGGCTATGCTAAGTTAGGCTAGGTTAGGTTAGTTTACACCCGGTTAGTCTACGCTAGGATAGGTTAGGTTAGGCTATGCTAATTTAGGCTAGGTTAGGTTAGTTTACACCCGGTTAGGTTAGGTTATATTATAAACGAGAAGGTTAGGTTAGGCTATATTATTATAAATGAGAAAAGATCCCTGGTATTAAAATAAATAAAAGGAAAGAATCGTGGGATTAATTTTTTACATTGTAGAAAAACACTGAATAAAGTTAGGTTAGGTACTTATAAGTTACTCACATTTCAATATCGTTTTCATTGAGTGGCTCTTGCATTTCGTTGCAATTTTCCGTAACAAACTGGGTGAAAATAGCGCCCCCCTGGTCTATAGCACTGAAGAGATGTACCACTGCATGGGCATATTCGGACTCGCCCTCCATCAAATCGGGTGTATTGTACAGTTGGCTCATTGTTGTTGTGTAAATCACTAGCTGGAGAAACTGTCTCTGCATCGTGATTCTCCCTTTATAAGGGGTCATGTGACCAACCCACAAGAGCGAACCTTGGCACCCTATTGGCTAACGGTGAAATTTGGGCGAGGCTTAACGCTTAGGCCTGTATATCGACCAACCCGAGGTCCTGGGCCCTCCCCACAGTGTCGTGATTGATTGGCTGATTCCATGAATTTTGGGCGGAGCATAATGCGTAGGCATGCATATTGACCAACCCGAGGCTCTGGGCCCGCACCGCAGTGTCGTGAATGGCTGTCTCCCATCAAATCTGGGCGGGCCATCTGTCCCGATTCGCGGTCCCCATTATCTGATACAAATTTCATTTTCTGCGATAAACTTATATTCCCTATCGTTGAACAAATATTGGTTTAAGATTTGGGAAAAGTGGTTGGCCATGAAGGCAATGCTTATTTTCCGAGCGAATCAATTTAAATTTGATTTCTGCGAGAAATAGTCTTAAAATACTGCCTAATCTTGAACCTTATCTGTGCAAATATTTGCTGAAGAAGAAGTCTTGGCCTTTACGGATAAAATATTTATTTGTTTATATGGCCACATTCATATTACAAAAGACGTGTATATGCTGATAAAGGTTTCAGATTGAAAAACATTTTGTGTTGTATTGTACCAAACTGACCACTCCGCTGATTGTAAATAAATAAATTTAAAATGAAAAAATCTTTTCCATGCGATATATATATATATATATATATATATATATATATATATATATATATATATATATATATATATCCTTTATTTTTCCGGACAGGCCATGCTTTGTGCGGTTTAGCCAAAAATATTGGTTTTTGGCTAAAAATATAATAGTTACCCCTTTCTCTTTGATGTATTCAGTCTGACGTGAAGGCAGCGAGTCTTTTGCTTATATTGAGGTTCTAAATGTAGCTGGGCTAGGCTGCTTTAAACCCTAGATCCTGTCCCAAAGCTGGATCGTATCTGCTTTGAAGATAGCTGGTGAGGGAAGCTATTTTTGGGACCTATTTGCGAGTGACCCGTTGCCCACGTCGGGCTAGCATCATGAAAAAGAAAAACTATAGTATTTGTCATTTACCATTACTTATTCGGACTTTAGTGGATTTAATTTTACTAGAAGAGTTCCTTGTTTCATGCACGGTCTGTGTGTATCATATATATATACTGTATATATAATTTTATATATATATATAGTTTTTTAATGCAAGAAGAAGGGCCAAGGCCAAGACCCTGCAAAAATGTCCATCCCACAGAGGGAGAAGAACAGAGGCGAAATCAAGGTCTAGTTTTTGTGGTCTGGACACTCTGCATTGGAAAAATTGAAGTCATAGACAGGAGGAAAGATGGATTGAAGAAGGTTGTTCCAGAGTTCACCGGTTGAGTAAATTGAAAGATGGAGAATACTGACTAACCTTTTCGTTAGAGATTTGGACAGGAAAGGAATGAAAATGTTTAGGAAGTCTAGTACTGCATGCTCTCCTTAAAACAGGAGGCATGCAGTTAGAGATTTCAGAAGAGCAGTGTCCGTTATAATAGCGATAGAGAAAAAAGAGTGAGGCAACACTGCGGCAAAGAGATAGGGACTGAAGACAGTCAGTAAGAGGCGGGAAATCGATGAGACAAAAAGCCTTTGATTTCACCCGGTCATGTTGAGCTGTGTGGGTTGAGCCCCCCCACACATGAGAAGCACACTCCATCCAAGGAGGCGGACAAGACCCTATACAGAGAAAGCCCGTGGCTGATCTAGGAGTTTTCGAACGGGGGCGGACCACTTTAAGAGATGCCGTCGGATCCAAAGCTCCTTATACTTTTACAATACCAGTGCTAAGCTAGAAAACACATTGTTTTACATCGGAATGAGCATGTTATTCAGGCTGATTTTGGAAAATTTACAACATCGATGATCCTTTGCTTTCGGTTTTAATTGCTTGATATTTGCCCGAAGTTTAAAGTTATTGGCATTAGTATATGTTACTGAAGTTTTATCGCCAATGAAATCAAGTGTTGAAATTTGAAAGAAACTAGTTTGCGTTGACCATTAACAAACCTCTGAAAATATAATATCATTCATGGCCCATGGGGCACCACTCCTTCTGATCTTCTGATAGGGGTGCCAAAGTAGGTACTAGACTCAAAAGGGGGCGGCCGACCCCCGCCCTCCTTTAAATTCGCTACTGGAGACAGAAACTGGGTGCAGGTGAAGAAACTTCGAAGCACACCTAACCGCTTAAAAGCTGCTTTGGAAAGAGAGTATACGTGATCTTTCCAGGAAAGATCGCGAGAAAAGGAAACGCCAACAATATTAAGAGAAGAGGAAGGATTGTGTTGTGTATTGTTGAAGGTAAGGGGATAGTCGTATGGAAGATTGCGACGAGTAGATAGATGGAAGAACTGAGTTACTGAGACAGAGAAAACCAGTCAAGGATAGTAAAAAGATCAGTGGTTATGTCGCCATAGCCGTCTCTCGCAAAGCATGGAGTGACTGTTGAGAGGGACGCTTTGCGAAGCGAGTGGAAAAGTGAAGAGTGGAATCATCTGCATAGGAGTGGATAGGACAGGAAGAGCGACTTAATGGATCATTGATAAATAAAAGGAAAAGAGTGGGTGACAGGACAGAACCCTGATCAACACCACTGTTAATAGCTTTAGGAGAAGAACAGTGATTATCTACAACCGCAGCTATAGATCGGCCAGAAAGGAAATTAGAGATGAAGGCACAATTAGAAGGATAGAAACCGAAAGAGGGCAGTTTGGAAATTAAAGATTTGTGCCAGACTTTATCAAACGCTTTCGATATATTTAGCGCAATAGCAAAAGTTTCACCGAAATTCCGAAAGGAGGATGACCAAGAGTCAGAGAGATATGCAAGAAGATCGCCAGTAGAGCTTCCATTGCGGAACCCATACTGACGATCTGAAAGAAGATTGTGAGAAGAGAGGTGTTTAAGAATCTTCCTATTAAGGATAGACTTAAAATCCTTAGAAAGATCCGAAATCTAAGCAATTGGACGATGGTTGGAGGGTTGAGAGCGGTCACCCTTCTTTGGGACAGATTGAATGAAAGCGAATTTCCAGCAGGAAGAAAAAGTACCAGATGAAAGGCAAAGACAAAAGAGTTTGCCTAGGCACTGTATCAGCACAGAAGCACAGTTCTTAAGAACAACAGGAGGAACACCGTCAGGACCGTATGTCTTCCTAGAGTTGAGCCCAGATAGGGAAGAAAGAACATCTTTGAAAAAGATTCTAATTTCAGACATAATAAAGTAAGGAGGAGGAGGTGGAGGAACAGCGCCGGAATCGTACAGAGTTGAGTTGGAGGCGAAAGTTTGAGCGAAGAGTTCGGTTTTATCAGGAGAAGAAACGGCAACTGAGCCATCGGAACGGAAAAGAGGGAAAGAAGAGGAAGTAAAGATGTGAGAGAGGTTTTTAGCTAAATGCCAGAAAGAGCGAGAAGAACTGAGGCGCTCCGGACCACAAACTGCCAAGCACCAAAATTAAAAAACGGAGAAAAATGCGTACGTCCACAATCTGCTCCCTGACTCACCCACGAATTAGAGGAAGGGTGGGAGAATATAGTGGTATAACTAATTCAATTCTGTTCCCACTTGCGCTTGGCCAGTGGGGCCTCCTCTCTTTTGAAGATAGCATTAGAACAAGTAAAGTTAAACCAAGGTTTTTTGTATTAGTAGTAGGAGTAGAATATGGAATGTACGCCTCCATGCCCGAGAGAATCGCCTCCGTGAGGCGCTCATCACACTCGGAAGGGCCCCGGCCACGGAAGCAGTAATCATTCTATGACAAATCACAGAAGTACTGCCCAAGGGCCTCCCAATCAGCAGAGCCAAAGTGCCAAAAGCGCCTCCCCTTGGGAGGATCCAAAGGCCAAATGGGAGTGTTAGGATAGGAAACAGATATAAGATGTGGTCGGACGAGCCCAACGGAGAAAAAGGTTTCACAGAGTAGGAAGAAGGATAAGAGGTGAGAAATAATCTAGAATGTTGGGCCTATCTCCAAGGCGATCGGGGATACGAGTAGGGTGCTGTACAATCTACTCGAGGTTATTTAGGATAGAAAAGTTGTAAGCGAGTTCACCAGGGATGTTAGTGATATGAGAGGAAAGGCAAAAGTGGTGGTGAACATTGAAATCTCCTAAAATGGAGATTACAGCAAAAGAGGAGTGGAATAGAATGTATTCCACTTTGGAAGTGAGGTATTCAAAGAATTTTGGACAGTCAGTAGAATTAGGAGAAAGGTAGATAGCGCAGATGTATTTAGTTTGAGAATGGCATGTAAGCCATAGCCAGAGGGTATAGAATTCAGAAGATTCGAGTTCGGGAATACGAGAACAAGTTAGGTCATTGCGTACATATACGCAACATCCACCTTTGGAGTGAAATTGAGTATAGAGAAAATAAGAAGGTACAGAAAGGGGGCTTCAGTGAGCAAGAGAAGGTAAGGTTAGAGGAGGAGAGGTGGTGTTCAACGGATTAAAAATTTGAGGAAAGGCCACGAATGTTATAGAAATTTATGAAAATTGAATGAGGCAGAGGCCCAGAACATCTCGAATGGGCGATAGCCTCCTCCCCAGCGGACTCCGAGGCTCTTGAAGTTGTTGCTACTTTTTTTTTATTTTGAAAAGATTATGTAGTGTGTAAGATGCATGTATGTGCGGTGAAGAATAGGGAGAGAAGTGTGTGTTTGAGATCATGCTGGACTGTTCACAGGGTAGATGAGACACGGAAAAAGATCATCTGAGAAGGACAGTGACAGGAGAAACGGGAGTTCCAGGACTCCCTATCTTCTGTCTAAAGCCCCCACCCCCCACGGATTACTTCCCTGGTCAATTGGTGTCTACACTCTCCTCCTGTAATGTGTACATTATATATACTCGTATATCCTTCACACTTAATTTCCCGAAATGAAAAAAGAAATGTTTTTTAAATTTAAAATTTTTTAAGCAAATAACTTTTAACCAGAAACAAATGTGTTCGTTTATTATTTCTTCTTTTTTAACCTTGATAACTGTAACGTTTTTGTACATTTAAAAATTAAAAAAATAATTTTTATTTGTTTTTCTTTTCATTTGTTTATTATTGCATTCCTTAACTGACTGAAACAATAATACAATAATTATGTACACAAAGCAATTCGTATGTATTTCCTGGTTTGTTTATATGATAATGATAATGATAAGCTTTGTTAGCAGGATACATTTATCAGTCAGCTGGGCCAACTACTGTAATGCAGCCCATTGCTCTAACTAATATTTTATTATTGCCAGTATCATCGGGATTCGAAAAAGTTTATATTATATCAGGAAGTCACGAAGGTTATATAAGTGAAAAGATGCCTCGTACTGCTGGTGCTCATGACATATCACTTTTTACTCGAGCTCTGATTGGTCAGTCAGACTGTGTTCGTAGAGAGAGACAGATTGCTCAAAATCTCGGACTTTCACACGGTACGGTACGTTCTATAATTGTTGGAGGGTTCCGTAATGCAAACAAAAAGTAATCTTCTCGGCGCCCAGAAGACCATGAACCCCTACAGAATGGACCAAAAGGCCTCTTCTTCGTCGGGTGAGGTCCAATGTTGTAAAATTTTCGCCGCTCACAGCTCAACAGCTTCTCATAAACGTGGATACAATGGACGTATGGTTCGTGAAAAATCTTTGTTACAAAAACATTTTAAAAACCGATTCAAATGAACCAATGAAATAATTCATAAGCGTCCTGAAATGTAGAAGTCGGTTCTTTATTCGGACAAGTCTCTGTTCCATCAGCATACATCAAATAGTATATGGTGTGGAAACACTAGAACCATCTTCAACTTTTTCGTATTTTTGGCAAGAAGACTGGACATCTCACCACACCTCACTATCTATCCAGAATATACTATCCATTCAAATAGACAATAAAAGGTTTTTGGATTTTTTAATTGTACTTTTCTAAAACTAGTTTAATAAGGAACACTTCTGAAAAAGTTGCAGCGCCGACCTCAACATTTCAACACCCTAATGGACTAACAAAAATGCATCTTGGAAATGGAAGTCTACAAATTATGACTGGTTTTTAATGGAAACGTATTGAATTTTGTTATATTTGAAATACTATGAAATATATTGTTCAAAGATACGTTAATTTTATCAGCATGAATCATTAGTTATCGTCGCTTGCATAGTTAAAATTACCTACAAGACGCGGTTTTGTTAGTCCCACGGACAGAGGGCGCTCCCGCTTTACTGTTGGTCATTGATAGAGACATCAAGTGTTATATCAGAGCTTTCCAAACTTTTAACGTTGGCGACAAACTATTTAAGCATAACAATTTTCACGACACATTAATTAATTTTTGTTATCAAATATCAGATAATTTTTCAGTAGGTGGTTTATCTTGTAGCCGATTTTGTTGATAGAAAAATCAAAATTTTCAAAATACAAAAAACACTAATGTGTCGCGACACACCAGTTTGGAAAGCTCTGTGTTATATAATACATGAAATATGACTTATCAAGAATATTCGTAAGAAACGTTCGCCAGAAGAACAAAACCTTTAGATATTATTGAAAAGTTGTGATTTTACAATTAGGTTTTATTTTTAAATTTTAGTTGGTTTTTTATGCAGGAAGGAGGGGCCAAGGGTAAATGTCCGCAAAAACCCCCCCCCCCAACTCATAAAGGAAGAAGAGAGCCAAAATCAAGGTCCAAGTTAATTCTGATCATTAACGTTAATATACGTTAATATTGGTGTAATGCAGATTGCCTTGGTAAGTTCTATACGTATGTTTCTGTTCATAAACTTATATATATATATATAAGTTGAAGTTACTGTTAGAAAAAGGAGTACCACGCATATATTTAAGAAACTTCATGAATTTTTGCCAAATTTCTTATCATATTTTCATATTTTATTAATTGAAGTGAATGTAAAAATTAAATTATGCTGAATTTTAAAATGAAAATGAAATTGAAAAGTATATTGGCAAAAAAACTAAAAGGACGAACATAAGAGATTAGTCACTATACAAAAATATCGTACGAGTAAATGCCGAGTTATCAAACGTTTGCCGCACGCAGTGTCCCTACTTGAGATGTAAAACACGAATGTACTATTATAGCTTCAAAAGTGAAATTATCCTTTAGCTCAAGTATAGTACCTGTTTAGCCTTCTCATTTATGTTCTGACAAAATACGTGTGTGTGTGTGTGTGTGTGTGTGTGTGTGTGTGTGTGTGTGTGTGTGTCCTGGATAGAATAATGGAAACACATTTTCGGTGTTGTAGTTTCCGACACTATTACTGGAACCACATATATTATTAAATTTATATATAAATGCATATTACATTTAAAACTATTTTTTTAATGGGATAATATTAATTTTCTCTCTTTTTGCAGAATAAATAAAAAAAATGACACTTGAAAACAGCTTTGTTTGACTTTGAAAGTGGAATTATTACAGAAGGAACACGCATTTGGGTGGTAAAAATCGCCGAAGTTGCCTTTGTATCTCGAGGAACTACCCTCATGGTTCAAACTTCATGGAGTAAAATTAAAAAAATAAAGATGATGCTATAAAACAAGCACAACAATTGACGAAAAGCACATCAATGACATCAATGACGAAACGTTACAAAAAGAAAGCCTTATCACGAGATGTGAAGCGTGAACAGAAGATTACAACATCAAAACTATTTTACAGAACTTAACAATTGCCTGCCGCAGCAGCCAATATCAGTCATAGCTGCGTTAGGAAAGTTGTGGTGAAACCCTTTATAACACCAACCAATACAAAAGTTCGAATGAAGTTGGGACTGTGCAAAATATTGGAAAGATTATTGCGCTTATTTTTTGTTTTACTTTTTTTTTTAATTTCTTTCCATGAAGTCATACATAACCTCAAAGTATGAGTAATTCCGGTGACTTTTGTCACTGAGGAACTGACCAAACGGGTTCCTACCATTCTACCTCTTTCACGACGTTACATCTTTTCCAAGTGCCATTTTATTTTAATTTATTCTGTAAAAACAGGAGAACCAATGTCAGCATATTAAAATAGTGGATGTTGTGTATGGAACTTGCATCCATATACACCAATTTAATAAAATATGTGATGCTAGCAATGATACTGGAAAATATACGGCACCGAAAATGCAATATATATATATATATATATATATATATATATATATATATATATATATATATATATGCACTAAAATCACAGAATAACACGTGATCTTATTAATAAGCAAACAACCACAGGGAAAAGGAAACACGAAGTCCGAGCGCTTTCGTGATATATTCACATTATCAAGGAGAAATGATAATGTGAATATATCACGAAAGCGCTCGGACTTCGTGTTTCCTTTTCCCTGTGGTTGTTGCTTATATATATATATATATATATATATATATATATATATATATATATATATATATATATATATATATATATATATGAGGCGCTCCGAACCACAACCTGCCAATCGCCAGTGGGGTCAGAATTGAGTTAGTTATACCACTATATTCCCCCATTCCTCTAATTCGTGGGTGAATCAGGGAGTAGATTATGGACCTGTACGTATGGTCGAAATCAATCAAATATCGTTATTGGTTCAAAAGTTATGGCATTTTGCAAGTTGACACATTTTAACTGCATTTTTCTCAATTTTTTAATTTTGGCGCTTGGCAGCTTGTGGTCCAGAGCGCCTCATATATGTATTAAAAACCGGCAAGAAAATATAAAAAATAAGACCCGAATAACGTTTTTAGCCCATATAATGGGTCCGTTTTCAATTCGAAATAAATAGAACAACCTAAGTAGTCGCTGGTCGGACTAAAACTGAATCAAATCACTATAAAAACGTTAACATTTTTAAAAAAGACAACCAACAAACTAAGGTGGCTGGTTGTTACCGTTCAGCCAAGGAATAAACTTCAAAATATTAAGCGTAAAATCGTCTAAGTCAAAAGATACTCAATTACTATCATTAATATGACAATTACTGTCATTATTTACTCAATCACTGTCATTAATATGATCAAGGACTTTGTAATCATTAATGTTAATATTATGATGTGCAGATTGAACATGATTAAATACTGGACTGTCAAATTGAGCTGTACGCACCGAATACTTATGTTGGTAAATCCGGCTGTGAATGTCAATACTTTCTCCAATATATTTTTTTAGGACAGTCATTACAAGGAACTGCATTAACTAAGGTATCTTGGGATTTCATCTTGGGATTTCATCTTAAGATTTCATCTTGGGATTTCATACTTTTTGTGATTTGTGGTCGAATTCTATTTCTAATTATGTTGTTATTTTCAATGACTATTTATTTTTTAGGTAAAAGGACATTAATTTCTCCCTTGATTGAAAAAGGAAGCTTGAGAATGTTTTCTCTTTTGAAGGTATTTTCTTTACTATAATTACAGAACCTCTTACGAGCAACATAGTGAGCTTTATCATTAAAATCTGAAGTATAACCCAAATTTGCATAAGTCTTATTAATGTACAAAATCATTTCTTCCAAAAATTTTTCTAAAAATTTTCTGCGGTTATTGCAGTTTTATATAATATCTCTCTCTCTCTCTCTCTCTCTCTTATTATATATATGTTACCGGGTGCGGCAAAAGTAACGCCCTTTTAATAATTGTATCTTTATAGTTTTATACAGTATAATTTTTTAGTTTTATTTTGTATCATTTTGTTATTTTTTAGTTTTTACTGAGAAAGTACTTATTATTTTTCTTAAAATGCTGTATTTTTCTTAAAAACCTTATTATTTCTCTTAAAATGCTGTAATTGATTTATTTCCTTCAATAAAAGAGAATAAACTAAAAAGGGCGTTATTTTTGCCGCACCCGTTATATATATATATATATATAAACCTTTGGTTAGCTTCCGCCCGAATTGTTCATTCTGACGAAGGTCAAGCTTTTCACTCCACCTTAGACCTACAGTTTAACGTGGAATCCGAACCACGCCCCATCAGCAGCCCAGCGTCTTAACCCAGCGTCTTAACCACTAGGCCACCTAGGGTACCCATTTATCTACCAATCACTTTCTTTATTGTGTGGAAGGATGAACAGCTAGGTTTTGCTGCACGCCGGCTGCCGTCGGGTCTCGAACCCGGGGCCGATGGATTCGTAGTCAGCGACGCTAACCACTACACCACCGAGGCGCCTTATATATATATATATATATATATATATATATATATATATATATATTACGTAAAAAGAAACTGGAGAAATCTGTTACGCCTGAATGGTGGAATGCTGAAATTAAAAGTAGCTTAACGTTAAAAAAGAACGCATATTTTAAATTTAAAGAAACAAATAATTTATCCGATGAAAATGCTTACAGGCTATTGAGAAGGTGAAGCAAAAAACTTATTAGAAAGAGTAAGCGCAACTATAAGCCATTGTATATACCCGTATAGTGAACCAAATTAAATCGAATAAAAAAATATCTTCGCGGACTACTGGTCTACTCAAAGGCGAAAACAACGAAAAAATTTACCATAACTTACAAATGACAGAAGTTTTAAATAAATTCTTCTCTTCCGTCTTTACTAAAGAAAATGTGAATAACATTCCTGTTCCCGTAATCATACTCAATGATGATCATTTAAAACTTCACGATTTTACCATTAGTGAAACTGAAGTACTCTCGGCCATAGGTAAAATTAATCCTAATAAAACTTCTGGTCCAGATAAGCTCTACCATAACCTTACAACCTTACAAAGGTTTCGCGCGATGATTCCTCATTTCGCGAAGGTCAAGCTTGTCGCCTCTCCTCTCGAGGTGGCCTGGTGAAGTAGTGAGTTGGTTTCTTGCGCTCTCCACCTCACATGGCCAGGTACGCCCGGCTCATCGGGGATTGTTCTGAGTCAGGCGTCTAGTCTTCTTTTGAAGATGTCCACTGCAACTCCCTTCGTGTTTCTTAGGTCTTTGGGCAACTGATTAAACAGTTTTGGTCCTCTCACTACAAAACTATTTTCTTTCAGGGTTAAGGATGTTCCCTGTCTCGCCTTCAATTTGGGAATACGACTCAGTCTACCATTCCACCTTCCACCATTGTTTGGGGAGTTACGGGGTTCAGAGTAAGATTAGGGACTAGTTTCTCCATTATTTTCCAAGTGTAAATAATGGTGTGTGTGTGTTTTCTCCTTTCCAGTGAATATAGGTCTAGTTCGCGTAACCTTTCCCAGTAATTTAGTTCTTTGCACCCATTGATCTTAGCTGTGAAGCTTCTCTGGATCCCTTCCAGCTGTCTAATGTCTTCTTTTTTATATGAGGATGTTAGGACCGAGCAGTATTCCAATTTGAGTATGATCAGGGTTTTCAGTAGAGGAATCGTTACATTCCTATCCCTTCGTTTAAAGGTTCTCAATATCTGTCCCGTTATTCTCTTTGCTCTGTTTACTGCTATCTTATTTTGTGTTTCAAATTTCGCAACATCAGTCATTACAACCCCTAAATCTTTTGCTCTGGAATTTCTCTGAATTTCCTGTCCATTTGGGGTATAATATTCCATGGATTTTAGGTCTTCTCTTTTTCCGTACCGTAACAGCTGAAATTTCTCGGTGTTAAACTTGATATTGTTGTCTTCCGTCCACTTGTAGATTATGTTTATGTCGGTTTGTAGAGATCCTATATCTTCTGGGTTTCTTATTTTTCTACTTATCTTTGTGTCATCCGCAAAAGAGGTTACTGTGCTGTCTCTGGTAACGTCCTCATCTATGTGAGTTAGTATGATTATGAAGAGTAGTGGAGCTAATACTGTTCCTTGTGGTACTGAGCTGAGAACCTCTGATTCTGATGAAGATACTCCTTGTACTGTAACGACTTGCCGCCGCTCACTAAGGAAATTATATATCCATTTCCCTACTTTTCCTATTATTCCCATATATTTCAGTTTATGTATTATGATTCCATGGTCACACTTGTCGAACGCCTTAGCAAAGTCTGTGTAGAGTACATCATAGTTTTCATTACTTTCAAGTGCATCAATAATGTTGTTGTAGTGTTCCATTAGTTGTGATAGGCATGATCTGCCTGACCGAAACCCGTGTTGGTTATCATTGAATTTTTTCTGAGTTTCCAAAAAGTCATAGATTTTCTGTCTAACTATTCTTTCAAATATTTTAGTGAGATGAGATGTAAGCGACACTGGCCTATAGTTTTTGGCCTCGGATCAGTCTCCTCCTTTATATATATTGGGACTATGTTTGCGCTCTTCAGGTTGCCCGGTATTTCTCCCGTGTCCAGTGATCGTCTCCATATCCGGTATAGGGGCTCAGCGATTGCATTCTTACACTTTTTGATCAGTGTGGCATTCCATTTATCCGGTCCTGCCGTTGAGTGTGGTTTTAGTTTCTCTATGGCTTGTGTAATATCATCCGTCGTAAAGTCGAAATCCGTTATACTTTCCCCTTGTGGTTTTTCTTCAAAGAACGCGTTTCTATCGCATATCAATTTGTCAGATTTGGGATACTGAAGGATGATTCGTACTGAGCTCTTAATATTTCAGATACTTCTGTTAGATCATCAGATAAAGAAGTAGTTTGAGTTAGTCCTTAAAGGGTTAACGTGGAATCCGAACCACGACCGACCAAGGAAGTCAGAAATTACAAAGACCTCGCGCGTACTCGATCTCACAATCAGCAGCCCACTTTCTTAACCATTAGGTTGTCAAGGATACCCATTTTTCTAGTTTTCTCCCAACCAATTTTTTGTATTGAAAGATGAACAGTTGGATGAGCTGAGCGCCGCCTGCTCTCGCCGGAAATCAAACCCAGGGCCGTTGGATTCGTTGTCAACATTGCTAACAGTTAAATAAATAGAAAGTTGAAACGAGTGAATTTCAGTACAAAATTACATCGTTTCAAAAATCAGTGGACTAATCCTTTTTGGAGCTCAACCATGTGATCGAAAAAAGCTGGTCATTTTGTTATTAACTCTCTTCCGTGAAATATGAGTACTTTCTGAAGTGATCACCTACAGAAAGTGACCACCTGTAGGCAGAGGCGGATTAAGACACCTCGGGGCCCCGGGGCAATGAAGAATATGGGGCCCCTTTTCTATAGCTTTTTATCAACATTACATGTACATGTGCAGTACATAGTACATTTACACAAATTATATGTACGGTGCTCAGGCTAATTGAGAAACAAACTTAAAAGAACTTTAACACAGTGCATTTTGCCGTTTGCCAAAACCAAACACTATTAAACAAATTTTACTTTAGGGCCTATAAAGCATAAAATAAAACAAGGAATTTGTCAGTTTGTGTACTCTGTCATATTTAATCAAAGAAGTTTGTGAAATCTCGAATTATATCATCGAAACTCAGTTGATTGGGGGGCCCCTCAAGCATGGGAGCCTGAGGCTTCAGCCCCAATAGTCTCAGTGACAATCCGCCACTGCCTGCAGGAAGTGACCACTTCTGCGTAGGAAATCACTTGGAACTACATAACCTATCAACCGATTCCCAGTATGGTTTCCATAAGTATAGCTCTTGCCTATCTCACCTGTTAGAATATTTTCACAGTTTTTCTAATTATGACCGCTCCAGAGCAGTAGACGTAGTATACTTGGCAGGGGCGGATCCAGACCGATCTGACCGATGCACATGCATCGGTCAGACTGGTCTGGATCCGCCCCTGCTTGGACTTCAAAAAGGTGTTCCACGAAGTACCACAATAGCTACTTATAATTAATTAAAGTAAGGGCCCTTAATATAACAAGTACCTTTGCCACTTGGCAAATGCCTTTTAACGTAGACCAATGCAAAGTGATGCACATACTGTATATAGGGTAATTAAAACACACTCTAATAGACAGAGTTTATTTCCACAACAGTTTCGATGCCCACAGGCATCCTCTTCGGGTGGATACAGAAAAACGAATGAACCAAAAACAAGAGGGAAAACAGTCCAGGGACCATTAAGAAATTCGCACGTAGGTTAGATCCCGTTCTCCCGACACTGGAAGGGCATTTTTTATTAAAGGGACCCGCTCATAGGTACATTCGCACAAATTTAAAACTATCTTCTTGTTCTATACATACAGATTCTATTTTTTTTACATAATTATTACATTTATTATTAAATTTATTACATTTAATATTGCATTATTATTTATTACAGAAATTATAAATTTATTATTACATTGATTATTACACTGTTGTTTATTATACAGAAATTGTAAACCGAAAAACTAAGGAAAAAAAGGCGAGAAGGAAACAATCCAGAGACCATTAAGGAATTCGGACCTAGGCTAGATCCCGTTCCCACGACCCCAGAAGGGCATTTTTTTATTTTTTATTAAAGGGTCCCGCTTATAAGTACATTCGCACAAATTAAAACTATCTTCTTGTTCTATACATACAGATTCTATTATTTTGACATAATTACTGCATTTATTATTGCATTTACGTTTTTTTAACATTTATTATTATTACCTTTACACTAATTATTACATTTATTTTATTTCCTTTATTATTACATTTATTGCATTTATATTTATTTCCACATTTATTACTTCCATTATTACATTTACATTTACGTTTATTATTCCATTTACATTTTACCGAAAAAAAAAAAACGAATGAACCAAAAGCGAGTAAGAAAACAATCCAGAGACCTTTAAGAAATTCACACTTAGGTTAGAACCCGTTCACCCGACGCCGTAAGGGATTTTTTGACCAAGAATCTCATTAAAGGGTCCAACTTATAAGTACCTTCGCACAAATTAAAATTATCCACTTGTTCTATAATAAAGAACACAAATATGCCTTCAGAAGTTGTAATACTAATAATGCCATTTTTTATCACGCCAGCCAAAATAATCATGCTATAGATTGGGAATCAAGTAAGGTACTTTTATTGGCGGCTCGTGACTTTCAGTTATGGGGGTGCTGCTTCAGAAATTGCGAACAATTGTGTCGATTATATATATATATATATATATATGAGAGAGAGAGAAAGTCGAATAGATAAATAGATAACTACTCATTACTCAGTCATAAAAATAAGTAAAATAGTATCATAAAATCAATTATAGGGTACTTACGCTTAACGGGTATGTTCGAATTTGCCAAAAATTTTATTTATAAACAAATGCCATTCTTCTGTTTTTATTCTGAGTGAAAAAATATTCTAAGAAATAAAAGCTATATATTGTAAATAATCCAATTATTATATAATTAACTTCAATCTCACGACAAAAAATAAATGATAACGAATCATTGATAAATGCAATTCGGAAATTAAATTTCGAATTAGCAAACGATACAGCAACACAACTACCATGTCAAACAAACAAATCGGCACTGCTCTGTCCACAGTGCTTTGGATCCTCTTAAACCCGCGATTCTGACTCGCTCTTCGTACGTCCGCCACTGAGGTTTCAAGCGTTTCGAACAAAATCTGGAACTGTTAAGTACGCAGTTCCACGGGAAGGCTGAAGCTACTTTCGTGATTCATTCGTTCGGCATTGAAATAGTTTAAGGAAAAAAGGATATAACCTGATTTAAAAACTCAAAGTTCATTGAAAAAAAACAATCAGAGAGGCTATTTTAAATATTTAAATATAAAGATCATAAGATCATGGGGTGCTGCAGTTCCACAGTGCCTACCTGCGAGCCGCTCCTGGTACTTTATAAATGTAATAATTATGTCAAAATAAAAATAATAGAATCCGTATGTATAGAACAAGTAGATAATTTTAATTTGTGCGTAGGTACTTATAAGTTGGACCCTTTAATGAGATTCTTGGTAAAAAAATCCCTTACGGCGTCGGGTGAACGGGTTTTAACCTAAGTGTGAATTTCTTAAAGGTCTCTGGATTGTTTCCTTACTCGCTTTTGGTTCATTCGGTTTTTTTTTTTTTCGGTAAAATGTAAATGGAATAATAAACGTAAGTGTAAATGTAATAATGGAAGTAATAAATGTGGAAATAAATATAAATGCAATAAATGTAATAATAAAGGTAATAAAATAAATGTAATAATTAGTGTAAAGGTAATAATAATAAATGTTAAAAAAACGTAAATGCAATAAATTGATAATCATGGGTACATTTTCATTTTCCAACTACTCCATAAAATTTCTTGGCAATTTTCCTTTGCAAATTGTTGAAGATTTTTTTCTTATTTCCAAACCTGCCCATTTTAGACAGTGGGGGGATGATGACGAGGAGGGGAACTTTCCTGTGAATGTTCTCTTTGCAAGTTTATCTGCCAATCTGCGGCTGTATGAAAGCTATGGGTGTTACCTCGAGTCGGTTGTAAATCTGTTGCGGCTCCCTATATATACTGTATATATATACGATATATATCGTATATATATACTATATATGCATACGATATAGACAATATGCGGATCGCTGACTACATATCCATCGGCCCCGGGATCGAGACCCGGTGACGGCAGCCGGCGAGCAGCAAAACCCAGCTGTTCATCCTTCCACATAATAAAAAAATTGGTTGGTTGGTAGATAAATGGGTACCCTGGATAACCTAGTGGTTAAGACGCTGGGCTGCTGATGGGGTGTGGTTCGGATTCCACGTTAAACTGTAGGTCTAAGGTGGAGTGACAAACTTGACCTTCGTCAGAATGAACAATACGGGAGGAAGCAAAACCAAGAATATATATATACATATATATATATATATATATATATATACACAGGGTGTTTCATAACATGTGGGACGCACTTTCAGATGGATTCAGGACCTGAAAACAATGAAAAAAGTTTATATAAACATATGCCCGAAATCGCTTTGTTTCTGAGTTACAGCCTGTTTTGTGTTCCAGCAATTAATTCGAAAACTGTTTACAAACACTGCTTGCCGACAATGTTTGTGAGTGTATACGAGACTTATTTCATGTATGGCCTTACCGATTGTAATGTTTGTACACTCTATGACATGTTTCAATATCGTTGAGTGTAGAGCCATCAGTCAGTCAGAGGTGCATCGCGGTGTTTCACTGTTCATATTCGTAACTTCTTACCGTGAATAAGTGCAGTCTTGTGAAAAAAAACCTTAAAAGTTTTTGTGCTATTCAGTGATAGTGTGCATTTGAAGTGAGAATGGAGGCTTATTCAAACAGAGAAATGGCAGACATGCATCTCATGTATGGACTTGCCGAGTGTAATGCGGCCGCAGCAAAACGTCTGTATGTGGTAAGATTTCCGAATCGCCGTCTGCCAGATAAGAAGACCTTTCAGAGAATAGACGAGTGTCTTGGTGATACAGGATCATTCAACAAGCGAGTTTCAGATGGTGGTAGACCAATGAGCGCCAGAACTGTTGAGTTGGAGGAGCGGGGCCTGAATAGCGTGGAGGAACATCCTGGTGTCAACAGCACCCGAAGGATAGCAACAGCAGAGGGTGTAAGATACACAACTGTGCATATAATTTTATGGGAACAACAGCTTTACCCATATCACATTCAGAGAGTACAAGGCCTTACTGAAGCTGATTTCCCACCACGAGAGGCATTTTGTACTTGGTTCCTTCAACAGTGTGCTCGCGATCCTCTTTTTCTATCCTCCGTGTTGTTTTCTGATGAGGCTGCCTTCACAAGAAATGGCGTGATCAGTTTTCACAACACTCATCACTGGACCGAAGAGAATCCGCATACCATCATCCAGTCAAGGCACCAACAACAATTTAGTATCAATGTATGGGCAGGACTTATTGCCGACAACTTAATCAGTCCTTTTGTTTTGCCTGGAAGATTAACAGGAGCCAGAGACAATTTGGATGACCAATTCCCTGATAAATGGATAGGCCGTGGAAGACCCATTGCGTGGCCTGCTCGCTCCCCAGACCTGAATCCACTCGATTTTTGAACGCGCCAGGTAGTCTATGACGAGGCATGTTCAGGCGTGTATTCAAGCGCAAGGTGGTCATTTTGAGCACTTCCTTTAAAGGTAAGGCGGATACTTGCTGGAACACATAACGGGCTGTACATCTGAAACAAAGCGATTTCGGGCATATGTTTATATGAACTTTTTTCATTGTTTTCAGGTCCTGAATCCATCCTGACAGTGCGTCCCACATGTTATGAAACAACCTGTGTGTGTATATATATATATATATATATATATATATATATATATATATATATATATACACACACACAAAATGCGTGTTGTGAAGATAAATTATTGTTGGTAGATGCAATGTGAGCCATTCCAATTGTTTCATTGCAATGATGGGTTGGCCACTTAATTTACCTCATTTTCGTTTGATTGTATGAAATTTTAATTATTTTATAAGCTCATTAACCACCATGATCATTTGTTGCACAGCGTTCATTTTACTGGTTTTAGTCTGGCTAACGCCAGACGATTTTATTCAGTCTTAGGGCAATCCTCCATGAAACACAGGGTTAAGTAGTATTAAAATCTTTACGTAATTTAAGATTATTTTTTTTTAATTTCTCGAGGTTTTCTGTTTGTATTCTACCTAAAGATTTGTACCAAAGCTAGATCGAAAACGTTTAGAAATTTGAAAGAAATTCTTGGTTTAGGCTCAATTTTGGGCTTTCTCTCTCTCACACACACACACACACACACAGGGTGATTATGGTTCTCAAATCGGGGCTAATCTGTAGCTGACAGACTTTGATTATTTATTATCGAAATTCCAGTGGAAATCGAAAATAATAATTTTTAATTGGAACTGGAGCTGAAATGAGAGCCGAAGATTTTTCAGATTAGAATTGGAATGAATAAAAGAATGATAATAATAATGATAATAATAATGATAATGATAAGATTTATTGGCAAGATATAAATCCCATAAAATAGTATAATATTCTTGAAGGTCATAAACGATAAGATAAATGAATGAATGAATAAATCAGTGAATATAACTTTATTGATAAAATAAATACAATATACAATTCTACAAATTTTTCTTGTTAAAAAAATTTTAACATAAAATAAATAATTGTGACATTGAACTATTTATTTAATTTAATTTGGCCCTTAAACTTTAGGCTTTACTGGAATGAAATCAACTCCAAAGCGCTTGTTTGAGAGTGGAACTGCAACTTGAATCTACTCTTAACTTTTATAGAGACACTTTAAATGAAATTCTGAAATTTAAAACATTAAATGTTATTCCTGTTTATATTTCAAAATTTACCGAACTAAAAAATTATTTCGTTTCCCTTTAAATTTGGATAAAGAAAACTTTAAAGAAAATGGGCTTTAACGATTTGTTTTGGTTTCTGAGCGCCCTCTCGCGGCGGCCTCGGTAAGCATTCAGTGAAATGAAAAGTTGTACCTAATGCAAAGAATGAAGTGCTTTAGAATTAGTGATTGTCTGGCATGTGAGTTGTTGAGACGTTGGTGCGTTACATACAATGGCACGGACACGTTGTATCCTTATTTTAGTATATTTACATATATGTGTGTATGGAAATGAAGGTATTGGTAGAGAAAATGACGAGTCAATATTTCACAATGAATTCGCAGTTCACATACCGTCTGGCTCTCATATTGCAGACGAGATAGCTGCGAAATATGGATATGAAAATACTGGGCAGGTAAAAAAAAACACTGTATATTTTATTATTAATAATTATCCTTCATCGAAAAAGAAATTAATTGCTAAGATATGAAACCATTCAAGTGTTTGCTAATTTTCCAAGCACTTGCGCTCCTTCATTAATTGATGGACGCATTAATGATTCATAATAATTTTGTTTTAATTTCGTTGTACTCTGCCCAGCCTAAAGTGAATTGTAACTCGGTCTTCGTATGGCATTCACAAATTAGCCTACTGACTAATTAATAACTTAGAATCAGCTGACGAGTGACGAGTCTTGACCAATCGCTGTCATACATTGGTTTTCACTTTCTTTTAAATGCATTTTTATTTAGAAGTTTTATCATTTAGATTTTTTAAAAAATAGGCTATTATTTTTTATCAGTGTTTGTATACAAATTGATCAAACCTTAGCAAAATAGGGCCTCCTTATCTATTTTAGTTAGACCGAATCTCTTAGTCACTATATATATATATATATATATACACAGGGACGTAGACAGGGGTGGGGGCTACGGGGGCTTCAGCTTCTCCCGAAATAAAATCATAGGTTTGATATTTTTATGCATTTTTTAAAATTATAAGTAAGTAGGACATGCCAAATACCTTCAGCACATGTTTATTTATTGTAATACATTATGAATATGTTTTTATTCATTTACACACTTTTAATATATTATTTTTTCTTTTAGGTAGGGGATGGCTGCGAAATTAACAATAGACGAGTGGGTGAGCTTGGTTTTAAAATGCATGGAATACCAGGTACTACAAGTCGATGAATCGGTACAGAATTGTACCTATTGTTAATTTTGCAGCATCCGCTACCTAAAAGAAAAAAATATAGTCAACACTGAAAATTCCTATGATTTTTGCGCCACCCTATATATATATATAAAATCATCTTAAGGGGGAAATCTTACTTTTAAGGCCGCACAGCAACCACACACACATAACAACACATAACAACACATGTATCAATCGGTAGAGCAGAAAAAACTATCGGCCCTAAGATACACACAGACCGTGCATGGAACAAGGAACTCTTCTGGGAAAATCCAATCCACTATAGTCCGAATAAGTAATGGTAAATGACAAACATTATAGTTTTTTTCTTTTTCAGGATGTTAGCCGACGTGGGCAACGGGTCACTCGCAAAGAGGTCCCAAAAATATCATGAAAACATCATGAAAAAGAAAAAAACAATAGTGTTTGTCATTTACCATTACTTATTCGAACTATAGTGGATTGGATTTTCCCAGAAGAGTTCCTTGTTCCATGCACGCGGTCTGTGCGTATCATAGATAGCGTCAGAGAATCGTTCTGAGTTCATTCCCATATCGGCCCTAAAAGTAAGATTTACCAATAAACCTAACCTAACCAAACTCACGCTACAACAACAATATTCAGACTAAACTAGGTCTAAGCAGGCAACAAATAGACATTAATAACAACAGCAACAAAAACGACTACTGCTACAATCACCACCATTGTACAAATTGTATTAAATTATATACATTTCTTAAAATTATTGTAATTTAAAAAAAAAAATTATATTTTGAAAAGTTTACATAGCTGTATATTAATAAAGTAAAGAGGTTAATTAAAGAGTTAAAGACTGGTTCTGCGTCAGGGGTCATATGGACCTATCGAATGAGCACTTAAAATATGCCAATGATGTAGTATTTTTGCATATATCATTACTCCTATCAGCCATGCTTGCTCATAGCTATATCCCTGCAGAGTTCATGAGGGTATATATCTTGCCCCTGGTCAAAAATAACTACGGAGATATTCTGTCCAGCAATAATTACGGGCCTATTGCTGTCGCTTCCTGCTTCTCGAAACTACTAGGGAAACTCTTGTTACTCCGATTAAATGATTTCCTATGGACATCTCCTAATCAGTTTGGTTTTAAAAGGTCCCACTCAACTGACCTGTGTATCTCTGTACTTAAAGAAACAATATCTAAATACATTGACAGTAATTCAACTATTTATAGCTGTTTCCTAGGTATAAGTAAGGCATATGATAGGGTGAACCACAATATTTTATTTGAAAAAGTAGAAGACAGGAAGGTTCCCATGTGCATATTAAACATATTGAAATTTTGGTATTCCCACCAATCTTTCACCGTTAGGTTGGGCAATGTACTATCCGAGTGTTTTGGCTCCTCTTACGGGGTGAGACAAGGCTCCTTGCTCTCCTATGCTGTTTAATGTGTATATTGACGGATTAATTGCTTCACTTAATGAGGCAACAGTGGGATGTTGTATAGATAACACAAGGATAAATAACTTAGTTTATGCCGATGATATGGTGTTAATAAGTCCCTCTGTTAAAGGTCTGGGTCGGCTACTAAAAGTCTGCGAAGTGTATTCGCAGAAACATGATATTCTTTTTAATGTTAGAAAAACTAAGGTTACGCAGTTTCATCCTAAAGGCTGTAATTAGCCAGCTGATATAAGGTTTAAAATGAATGGTGAAGTAATTGAGGAAGTAACAAGAGTTTAAGTATTTGGGTCAAACTATTACCAGCTCCTTGAGTGATGACTCGGATATAAGAAAACAATCTCGAAGCCTGTGTGCTAAAGCGAATATGACCATAGGGAACTTTCGATTATGTACAAGTGAAGCTAAAGACACTCTCTTTCGTACTTTCTGTAGTAATATATACGGACAGCAACTCTGGGTGAATTATAAAAAAGGTTCTGGCAGAACCCTAAATTTGCTATACAACAAGTCTTTTAGACTCTTAATAAATTACCCCCCAGATGCTCAGCTTCGCAAATGTTTGGTACCCGCAATGTCCCGAGCTTCCCGGAGGTAACAAGACGTGCTCAATACAGTCTAATGCAACGAATTAAAAAAATCAACCAACCCGATTATCCAAGCTATCCACGAGTCTTGCCATTTATCCTCTAAGGCCTAAGCTATGGACTTCTTGGTACGAAAACGTCTGTCTGTAGCTCCCCTTAATTTCGACATTACAGTATTATTTCTAATCCATTGTATATATTTCTATCCTTAGTATATGAACTGTCATTGTATTAATAATATTTGTCATATGGACTATAGTCTGCCAATAAACCTTTTCATTTTCATTAATAGTTTTTCTGCTCTATCGATTGAGATACGTGTTTAAATGTAGCATACGTGGTTGCTGTGCGGCCTTAAAAGTAAGATTTATCGAAGTGGGTAAATCTTGTGTTATATTGTTATGTAGATTACGGCCATATAGTTAATTTTCCGAAATTCAGGTGATAACATCTTAAGATTAATTCAGAAGTTAGATGACGGGAGGAAACCTACAGTTTTACATGGGATCCAAACCACGGGTTGCTACATACTCTTCTCTCCCCTCTCCCCATCCAACTGGTGCCCAGATCTAATGACGCTTAACTTTGCTGATCGACGGGAAGCGGTGACATTAGCCACGATGTACTAACTTAGTTCCCCCTCTCCCCCCCAAAAAGGAACATCTTACAAGTCTACTTTTATCATCCTAGAACACTTAAAGTCTACGGTAGGCTATTTATTTTTTTTGGATGCAGCCTTACGTAATGATAAATATAAAGTAGGCCTAAATCATGTTATAACTTGGTTTCTTTTTTTTTTTCTAATGTAACGAATGAATCCTTAATACAATGATGGATTCTTTTAGCTTATTGAGTGTTCATAATTATTTGTTCAGTAGCTGAATTATTAAATCTAGAAAGTTCATCAGTCCCTTACATTACGCTTAACTCATAATAATTTTATACCTAGTACAGAGTTGTGGTAATTATGTAAAGTAAGACCAATGTAGAAATTTCAATAGTGCACCTATCCCCTATCAAAGAAAGTTCGGTATTTTAATCTTGTAGTTTAACGTCACAAATTAAGTAGGTGTACTTTTAAGTTGTGTTTAAACGTCGCCAGTTTATTTTATTTTTATTGTAAAGGTCGTTTTAAACAAGACAGGACGTCCTAATTTGTAAAGGTCGTTTTAAACATGGCAGGACTTAACCTCGCCTGATCTAACTTAACCTAATTGAGGCGTCACTTTGGTACAACATTCCCAAGTTGCGTTGCGGAATTCATGTTTTGTAATAAATATAAACAGAAAGTAGCTGAAAGCAAATTGCAGTAAATTGTTGTATCACGACGGAAGTTCAAGGGCGTCGCTATGTCAAGTAGGCCAAAACACAATGGTAATTGTTATAGCTGTTGCTCGGTGATTATCATCTACCTACCTACAGCAGTAAATTGCTAATTTAATATTATTGTCTACCCATTAGCTAGGCCAAGACTAGGTTGTATATAAGTTTGTAAATATTAATTAGGTTTGTATATTGTAGGCTTTTTAGTACAGTATGAGGGCAGAGGATATTAGTTCTATAAAATGTACCAATAATAGTAACTATACGTATACAGTGTATGGGCGGGAACTTTATTTCTCTACCCTGGTTTTAAAGGATTGATCAGTACTTTTGGGGCCGTTCAAAAATAACGCACCGGTAACGCTATTTTTGCTAAAACTTGACATCCCCACCCCTTTGTAACGTTCCGTAACGCTAGACCAGACACCCACTAAGATATGTAACCCCTAATAGGGGGTGTCTGGTCTAGCGTTGTTACGGAACGTTATAAGGGGGTGGGGGGTGTCAAGTTTTAGTAGTAAAACTAGCGTTACATAATTTTTGAACGGCCCCTTTGTATTAGACCCAAATGCAAAATAAGCGCACAAAAAGATACTTTTCAATTCTGTTGGCAATATTGGGCAGCTTTTTATTACTATGCCTTGCCCAGTTATTTCCAATTCCTTGAAGAAAGTGACGCTATGAATTCCAAATTTTTATTCTCTTCGGTTTTTTTTAGGTAGGCCCACATAGAAATTACCCTATGAGCTTGGTTCGATATTTAGGTTAAAAACGTTGTTGTTGTTGGCTAGCCGATCAGCCCACGCTGATCGAGCAAGCCGGCGGCACGCAGGTAACTGATCGCCCTCTCCGGAGTGGACCAGAGGTTCAGCGCACTAGTGATGTTGTGTTGTGTTCTGTATTGTGCTAGAGCGGTACAGTCTGTCATAATGTGTTCAACTGTTTGTGGTGTGTCCTGGCACAGGTGGCAGGTGTCGTCTGTGGAGTTTCGGATGATGTCCACATCGGAATCGTGCTAAGTTAACTCGATCCGATCTGCTCAGGCTGGTCTCTGACCTGTTAATGAATGGGTGGCGGCTTCGCACCTAGGACCGCATTCGGACCGAGTTGTGTCAGTGCTTTGTAGGTTAGGTGTGTGTGTGTGTGTGTGTGCATGTGTTTTCTGTACTGTGTGATGTCTCTGTTACCTTAATGGTGCTAGGTGTCGGTGCATGATTGTATGATACATGTAGTGGCGAGGGTGTTGTGGGTTAGTTGTCGCTGCTGCCATGAATTGTGTTCCCCTCATGTCTAAATGTTCCCTAACTTTCAGTATTTTTGTGTCTGTGTGCAGGTGTTCTATTGGTGTTGTTTGAGTGCATCCTGTAATGATACAAAGTGCGTTGTTTTGTATTGTCTGTAGGGTGTTTATGTGTGTGTTTGAGATAATGGGTGCCCAGCATGGGCTAGCATAGTCCTGTTAGTACCCTAAGCGTGTTAAGTCTTGAAGTACATTTGTTTTTAATGTCCTGAATGTGGTTTGCAAAAGATAATGTGTTGTATGTGACCCCAAGTATTTTGGTCCTGTGAGTGTGTGGAATGTTGATGTTGTTTAGTGTGAGTGTGGAGTTATCTGGTGTTCTTTTGTGTTGCTTGTAAGCAAGGTGATGGTTGATTTTGTGGGCGCTACTTTGAGTCTATTGTGTGTGAACCAGTCTTGTATACTGTTATGTAGTATGTTTGTATGTTATTTGTAGCGGTGTCGATGTTGTTGTGGGTGGATGTTAGAGTGATGTCATCTGCATATGATGATAAGGTAAGCTTGTTATCTATGGGTGTTGGAATGTCATGCATGTATAAGTTGAACAGTGTTGGTGAGAGAACAGAGCCTTGAGGGACTCCGTTCGGAAAAAGCTTGTTTTTGGATAACTTGCCATTAAATGTGACATGTGAGTATCTTCCTGATAGATAGTTGCTCAGCCACCTTTTGGTGTTATTGTGCATGTTTGTGTTGAGTATTTTGTTTATGAGAGGGAAGCGTGGAATAGCATCAAATGCTTTACTAATGTCTATTGTTGCTAATAGTGTATGTTGAGCTGGTCGTCTGGAGTTGATGCCATCCATGATGTGCTGCGTGAGATTAGTGAGTAATGTCGTGGTTGAGTGGTGAGGTTTGAATCCATGTTGAGTAGGCGATAGTGGTATGTGTGGGTTGGTGATTTGTAAGATTAGTCTTTCTGTTACTTTGGAAGGTGTGCAACTGTGCATAGTAAAGTAATGGGTCTATAGGAAGCTGGTTCTGTTGGATTTTTGTTTGGTTTGAGTAGTGTAATAATTTTACCTTGTTTCCATATGTCAGGAATAATACAGTGTTGGTATGAATATGTGCTGATATTTGTGAGAGCTAGTATTCCCTGTGGGCCCGAGTGTTTAAGGTGTACCGTATGTTAGATATGTTGTCTGGTCCAGTAGCCTTCGAATTCTTAATGTTTTTTATGATCTTGGTGGTCTGGTCTGTATTGAAGGGTGTAATGGTCGTGTCGAGTCTGTAGGTTTTCTTGTGTCTGCCTGTTTGTCTGTCTGCGTGTTTCTGGTGGTTGTCTCTGTTTAAGTGACTTATCTTTGCGTAGTGATTAACCAGAATGTTAGCTTGTGTATATGTTGGGATATTATTTTGGCTGCGACAGATAACCGCGTGTGAGGTGTGAATGCCGCTGTTGGAGTTCATTGTTTAGGTAGGCACTTCCGAAGAAAGTTTTTTATTTCCTTTTACGAGAGAAATTGTGTGTTTTTGGATTGCATTTTTGGATCACCTGAAGATCAGGGCTCCCTTCCTTCTTTAGTTATCCTAAGGCTAACTAACCAAAATATCACGACTTAACCTAACCAATCGTCAAGGGCGTAGAGTTGACCTAACGATTGGTTAGGTTAAATCGTGATATTTTCGCTAGTTAGCCTTATAAGGCTAACTAACGAAGGCTGGGGTCCCTGATCTTCAGGTGATCCGCATTTTTTAGGCTACGGTAGTCTTTAAATTATTTAAGAACTTGTATAGGTTGCTGTAGTTGTAGGCCTTAGGCTGTGTGTAATGTCTTTAATTCCTTTTATATAGCGTTAACTTTCACTTGTTTTTGTTTCATATGTACATCATTGCGCATAGGCTTTATCTAAGCCTACTAACTGTCAGCTCCGTAGTGCAGTTGGATATACAGTTTCCTTATAAGCAAAGCGAAGACACTGAAGTCGGGAGTTCGAATCTCGATGATGCTAGTAATAATATTCCAGGAGTTAGAACATTGGGTTACATTAGTTGGCTTGAGCGCTGTGCCAGTTCCTCGTCCTCCTTTATTATTATTATTTAAGTCTACTTTTTCTCTATGTGTATGGTCTTCGTGCAGACTGTACTTTTGTAAAGGTTCAATTACAAGTAACTAATGTGACGTTTATTTTCTTAACACAAGTAATGTTATGGTAGAACTACTATGGCTAGAAATTTAACTACTGAACGCCAGTGTGAAGCCGCACACATAGCCACTAGTGCGGGATCTACGTAACCCCACAATGGAAAATTACATTTATAGGTTGAATTAAACAATAATAGAATAAAAATAAGTTGGATAGAATAAAAGACATCATTTCCAGAAAAAACGAATGTACTTTTATTGTAATGGGCCACGCTGGCTTTCTCGGATTAAATACTAGTTAACTCCAGCACGACAACCTTTTCACAAGACATTTGGAAGACTGTCTCAGAAGACGAGCAAAAAATAATTCCTCTAATTTTTTAAATCAAAATTTACCTTTTCTATAAAACTCAAAAGATAAATTCTAAATCACTGTAAAAAAAATGTACATTAACTACAGATCCAGTTAAACCAAATAAACATCTTATTCTACCTGCAGCAAAGTGGGGAGGGCAAGAATACCCATCAAAAGCGGGTGTAGAAGCGCTGGTAATCTAGTGTTTTAGGAATTTCTAGTTATTAGTTATAGAACTGTTAGAATAGCTCGGCTGTTGTAAAATGTCAACCTATTTTTAAGTCGGTGCGACCTTAACATTTACTTTAAATTCAAGAGTCGCTTAGATTTTGAGTGCAGCTTCACATACATTTGGTCTCACTGGGTTTGGATGTGAAGCGCAGAATTTTGATATTTTGGTAAATTTATGATTTCACCGGTCTTTCCTCGATCTCATAAAAGGGTATGAAGTTTTGTATAATCGTGGCCTGACTATATAGATAGGTTTTGGCCTACCTAGTAGTGAATACAGACGCAGTAGTTATAAATTACGGCCAGGGTTTTCCAAACTGTGATCCACGGACCCCGGGGTTTCGCGGTGGTATCTCCAAACAGAATTCCAAATATTACTACACCAACAAAAATAATAATTCGTGTAATTTTGTCAAGTGTTGAAAATTTAGCGTTATCTGCGTACCTAGGCTTAATTGGTATTTAGGTTTATATATACTGTAAACACCGTCTGCCAAAAAAAAAGGGTTCACTCTAAAAACATCCATGGAATCAACAGTTTTCAAATAATCAGTATGAAATTTATACACGTATAAAAGATACATAAAACATCTACTTGTAAACCAAATTTCAGTTCGAAGCTCTCAAAAATAATGATTTATTAAATATTTCTCTGATAATGCTACACCTGATGCTCGACAAACTAATCAAGAATCCTTTATTTCCATTTTCACGTTTGTAAATTCTAATATACGATTTTTTTTTGCAGGGTTATAAAATATAGTGAATATACCATTTTCAGAGGGAAGATAAGATTATAATTAAGCATTATAGACTAGAAAAGGGAGTAAATATTGGCTTTTATTCCCAGTCTGGTTTTATAATGAGAGCAAACTTTTCTGGTCAATTTTGAGGTGCTTTGCACGAATCTGCCATTGGTTTCCTGTGCAAATGCATAGTTTTTGAGATATCGTAACATAAACATATAGGATATGTTCATGTTACGAGATCTCGTAAACGACACATTACCACAAGAAACGTGCAAAACACACCAAAATTAACCAGAAAAGTTTGCTCTCATTATGAAACCACACTGGGAGTAAAAACGAAAAACTCATAACATAACCTAACCTAACCTAATCAAGTCTTCAAAATCAAGTTCACAGGACTGACACGTCATACTGCTAGTACAAAACTAACCAAACTAACAAAATTTAGTCGCGAAAAAATAGCCAGAACAGAAAACAATAAACTAATTAAGTCACCAGAGTATCGAAAAAATAGCCAAATCAGGAAAAATATTTTATGAAAAAAAGTACATTATAGCCAAAACAGGAAATATATTTTATTAAAAAAAGTACATTTGAACATATTTGCACAAGATAAGATATATATTTTTTTAGTAAGTTTTTAATGGCAATTCAATATATAGTACTTGTTCAACTGCTTGTGATTGGGGGGGGGTAAAAATCCAATATTAACCGAAAAGGGATATGGACGAACGAAACTACTCTCCGAATTCCCCAACAAAGGATGGACTCTTGGTGGTTTGGGAAAGCTTCTAAAGAAAATTGACGAGACTGGGGATCAAAAGAAGAGAGGGAAGTGGGCGACCAAAAACTGTTCGCATATAAGACAATATTGACGACGTCGAAAAAAGTATATTAACTCAGGAAAACCAGTTAGGAACCCATATGACACCAGCTCGCATATCAAAAGAGTTACAATTATCAGAAACTACTGTGAGACGCATAATTAAACAAGATCTTCAATTAAAACCTTTCAAAAGAGAGCACGGCCAAAAGATTACTCAAAATGATGAGCAGAAACGAGTTCAAAGATTAAAACAAATCTTACAGCGAGTAACATGTGATAAACTTTCAAAGCAATGTTCACCAACAAAATTTGTTGAACATAAACAATCCTCATTAAATCATTAATTTAATATAATAATCTGAAAATTGGTGTACGTATATACTGTTTACATAGTTTTGCTCTGTACGAGTTTCATTAGGATTGGTTAATAAATGTTGATTTCATGGCTGTTTTTAGAGTGAACCCTTTTTTTTTTTACTTCGCCCGAACTGTTCATTCTGACGAAGGTCAAGCTTTTCACTCCACTTTAGATCTACAGTTCAACGTGGAATCCGAACCACGCCCCACCAGCAGTCCAGCGTCTTAACCACTAGGCCACGCAGGGTACCCATTTATCTACCAACCACTTTGTTGTGTGGAAGGATGAACAGCTGGGTTTTGCTGCGCGCTGGCTGCCGTCACCAGGTCTCGATCCCGGGGCTGATGGATTCGTAGTCAGCGACGCTAAACACTACACCACCGAGGCGCATATACATACAGGGTGTCCCATAAGTCCGGCATCATAGGAAAAATAATTAAAAATGGCAAAACAAAAGCTTTTATTTACAGAACGTGCTCAATATGTCCACCATTGTTTTCAATACACAAATTCAGACGTGATACCCAGTCAGCAAGCACACGGTGAATGATGTCAGGAGTAATGGTGTTACATGCCCCAATGCGCTGCCGCAAATGTTCAACACTCCTAATTTTCTCTGCGTATAACAGCGCTTTCAAGTGGCCCCAGAGATAAAAATCTCGTGGCGTGAGATCCGGGCTTCTAGCTGGCCATTCCACAGGCCCTCGACGTACTATCCAATGACCAGGAAATTGTTGGTACAGGTATTCCCTTACTTGGGTGCTGTAATGTGCAGGAGCGCCGTCTTGCTGGAACCAAGTTGGGAAATTTCCTTCTTCGTTCAAGACACTGGGAAATGCTTCTTCCTTGAGCATACGTAGGTAGGTGCCTCCAGTGACATGTTCATCGAAAAAGAGGGGGCCTATGATGCGATCCTTCCAAATGCCACACCATACCATCACCCGAGATGCACCTTGTTCCTTTGAAGAGGTATACCAGTGAGGGTTGTTTTGAGACCAGTAGCGGGTGTTCTGTCGATTTACCTCACCATTTCCATAAAAAAGAGCATCGTCACTGAACAGAATGGTGGACAGGAAATTGGCATCCCGAGCATATTGTCCCGTAGCCCATTCACAAAATTCCATCCGCCGGTCGGGATCATCTTCGCTTAATTTCTGTAGAATCTGAAGTTTATATGGATGCCATTTGTGAGCCTGAAGAATGCGATGGATGCTACTTTTCGACACTCCTGTCTCGGCGGACAATCGCCAAAGAGACTTATTGGGACTTCTGTTAAAATGAGCCAGGATAGCAGTCGCTGTATCATCGTCAGTGGACCTCCTTGAAGGTCCACTGCGTGGTTTATCTTCTATGGATTCTGTTTCCTTAAACTTTGCAACAAGTCTGCTAACACAACTCTGTGTTATTGGCTCTTTGACTCCGATTTCCTATGAGTAGAATTATCTGGATTCGTTCTTCCTTGCTCACAGACATTATGGCCTGTAGAAAGAGAAAAATATGAATTATGGTTTGTAGAAATAGAAAAATATGAATTTCTCCTATGATGCCGGACTTATGGGACACCCTATATATATATATATTATATATATATATATATACAGGGTGTTTCAGGAGGAAAGGTCAATACTTCGGGAGGTGATAGTATCGGTCATTGTGAGAAAAAAGTTCATATGAACATGTGTCTAATTCTGAATGGTTACGGAGATAGAGCTGTTTGAATCTGATGCGCGCGCAGCTCTTCCTCCCCCTGCGGTGGTCCCATTCAATGGCCACCAAGGTCTCCAGACCTCTCTCCGTTAGAGTATTGTTTGTGGGGGTGGATGAAAAGTCAAGTTTACAAAAGAAAGGTGGATACACGAGACGAATTGCTCGCGCGCATTTTGGATGCTGCTGCTGCCCGCATAAAGGAACGTCAAGATCAACTCAGACGAACAACACTCGATCTTCGCGCACGAGTTGCAAAGTGCATTGAGGTTTACTGTGGGATTTTCGAAAACGTATTGTAAACTGTAACAAATTTGTCATTTCTGTATCTGATATCATTCAAAATGCCAGTGTTTAAACATTAAATGTTAGAAACAGTAATTGGTTTCTCTTTCTTGATTACCATTAACAATGCTTTTGTATTTGTAGATTCAAACAGCTCTATCTCCGTAACCATTCAGAATTAGACACATGTTCATATGAACTTTTTTTCTCACAGTGACCGATACTACCACCTCCCGAAGTATTGACCTTTCCTCCTGAAACACCCTGTGGATCAAGTAAAGATAAGCACCCCCAGCCTTCTTTAATTAGCCTTATAAGGCTAACTAACGAAAATATCACGACCTAACCTAACCAATCGTCAAGGGCGTACAGGTGACTTAACGATTGGTTAGGTTAGGTCGTGATATTTTCGTTAGTTAGCCTTATAAGGCTAATTAAAGAAGGCTGGGGATGCTTATCTTTACTTGATCCCACCCTATGTGTGTGTATATATATATATATATATATATATATATATATATATATATATATATATATATATAAAACTTGTAAATACCTTGTAACGAGTTATTATAGTTTTTAAATATTAAATAAAGCTATTCTCTACCGTATGTTAATCTTGCCGTAACGCTGCGTTGTAAGGGATGGATTTTTTTATGCAGGAAGGAGGGGCCAAGGGTGATGACCGCAAGAACGCCCCCACCCAATAGAAGAAGAAGAAGAAGAGGAGAACCAAACTTAAATGAAATAACTATTTTAAATAAAACTAGAAACGTAGGCCTATCTCGGAAGGCACCTTTGAGAGGATAGTATTAACTTGGTAAATAATCTTTGATAAAGACGCCATGGTCCAAATAGGCTTATTCATTGTTCCATTTTGTTTTTAATCTTGTTTAACTCTTCTGTAATGTCAGTTGAAGTTTAAAAATGTATATTAAAATGCTTATACTCTATAAACCTAGACTAAGTATGAAATAAATCAGCGTCTACTTAATTTTTCAGGCCTAGGCCTACATCGTAGCATAGTCGATATATATATATATATATATATATATATTATATATATACATATACACAGTGCTGGGATTAGCGCCGCTAACCTTTTATTAGCGATACTGTTAGCGCCGCTAACTTTAAAAATTGTTAGCGAAACAGGTAGCGGTGCTAAGTTTTAGAGGAAGTCAATCGCTAACAGCTAATCGTTAATTTTTTCCAAACCAGCTGTACATCAACATACTAAAATTTGGTTCGCCGACTGCAATCTCCATTATAAAAGAGTGAGGCAGCATTAACTGCAAGTTGATTGTGACAGCATGTAGAGGTTGTAAGCTGTAACTTGTTGAACAGAGTCTGTATATCCACTGCTCTGCTTGTAGCGAAACATGTTGCCTGTTACTGATGGAAGGCAGAACATATATAAATTAGGTGGTTTCAGAAAAAATTAGCGACAAAATTAGCGTTATCGTTAGTGGCGCTAACTGTTGAAATGCTTAGCGTTAGCTGCGCTAAATTTTATGGTAGTTAGCGTTAGCGGCGCTAACTTCAGGAGTAGTGGACACAGCACTGTGTATATATATAATGTAGACTGTAGGCCATAGTGTATATCAAGAACCATAGGTCTAAGGCAGTGGTATTCATTGCGCGGCTCGCGAGCCGCCCATTGAGTACCACTGCTGTAGGGGATTACTCTTGCAAAAATGCCTGTGCTTCAAACCCCGACTGAGTATCCAAATAGGGATATACATTTTTAAAATGAAGGTGAATCAGGTAAATTTTATTAAGTAATTTCAACGTACAAAATTTATTTTTATAAAATTATGTATTTAATTTATAATTTCGTAATTAATTAATATTCTTAAAAATTGCAATATTATAGTCATGCAACTCGGACGGAGGATATTTTTGCAGTCAATCAAAGATGCGATGATTGATGACGTAATTACTGAACTGTAAACAAAAAATTAATGGCGTCTCATATTCAAAGCATTCAGAGTTATTTAAAGTTGTATATCGTAAATAAATGCAAAACGCCTTTAAAGTATGCCGCGGTACTGCGTAACAATGTAGAAACTTCCATTTAAGTAATGACATCAGTAATGACGTAAAAGAAAACGGGGGACAGGCGACTCTGATTTGGGGGATCAGAGTCAAGAGTTACTAAGGGTCGACAGCTGTTCTCTTACTCTACTCACTCAGATTTCGAGTAGGCTGAAAATATCGGAAGCCCAACACTCTATATATACCTACACTGTGATCATAGCCACGTCGCAAGTTCGCAACTCCTCTTCCTATTAGATCATCGAGGTTAAGTGACACTGGGTCTGTTCAGTTGTTGTATGGGTACTATCCTCTGCATTTAGATAATGTAACGACCCTCAGATGGTTTGGATCCTTCATAAAGTTGTAAGACCCTTCCGTCATATAACGCTTGCCGTTACGAAAGAAGTTAAACCTCCCCGAATATTATTTATTATTATTATTACGTCAGTAGAATGTAAGCCTCATTTTCAGTCAAATCATCGTGTTTTCAGTCAAGTATCGAACTTTTATATAAACTCTGTCAAGGTCTGTTGAAAATCAAAGGAATGTTCGCTTTGGGCCTACCGTACGGGTTCAAACCCTTCATAATACTATATGCTCAATCTGGTAGCCTTCCTTATATTCAGGATGTGGGTGACCTAGGGTTGTCAGACGTCCCGCATTTGATAAAAAAAATCCCGCGTCCCGCTTTGTATTCAAAATGTCCCGCAAAAAATATTTTTTAAGCAAATTTTTTTCGGGATGAATTGATTTAGAATTTTCTAGAATTATGTAGGATCCTGTAGAATTCTGTACAGTAAGGTTTAATGTTCTAGAACATTCTAGAAATTACATAACGCTTATAAAATGCTGTGTTTGGCCACGAGTTAGCAGTTTTTCGGCTGTAGTTATATTGTTAGCTTTGAATTTGTGTGAATTCTGCGATTGCTTGACCATACAACTTGAGATTGTGTAATTCAAATAAAATCTGTAAGTATAGGGTGTCCATAAATGATTACCCTGATTAAAGCATGCTATAACTTTTAAATAAACACTCTTATTCAAACAGTTTTAATCATAAGTAGATAAACATACAAAGTTTTGATACATACTGTAGTTAATGAACTTAATAAGCTTCCACATGTGCACCCCCTAACGTAAAATGTCTAAACAGTATTCACACTCACGCCACACATTTTCCAACATTTGTGGGTTAACTGTTGCAATTGCATCCGTAATGCGTTCTCGCAGTGTCCTGATATCTGGAACAACTGTTGCATAAACCAAATCTTTAACATGACTTCAGAGAAAGAAATCCAGCGGGGTAATGTCTGGTGATCTTGGGGGCCATGGGATTGGCCCGTCCCTGCCAATCCATCGATTTGGAAATGTTGCGTCGAGAGTTTCACGAACAACATGCGCCCAATAAGGGGGTGTCCCATCTTGTTGGAAGATGACAGTTGGCTGCCTGTCCTGCAGCTGGGGGATGGCGTAATTGGTGAGCATATCCAGGTACACAGTTGTGAAAACAGTGTTCTCAGCGAAGAAGAAAGGACCAATTATCTGGTCATGCATTAGTCCACATCAGACATTGATATTCGGACTGCCCCGAATATGCTCCCTTACGGCACGTGGTTTTCCGATCCCCAAATACGCACATTGTGTCTGTTGACTCTACCACTAAGATAAAACGTAGCCTCGTCTGAAAAGCAGACACGTATCAAGAAGTCATTATCCTCGTGAATGCTGTTCAAAATGTCAATAGCGAATTGTTCACGTTTTGGACGGTCATCAAGCTTCAGTTCTTGAACAATTTATACCTTGTAGGCGTGTAACTTCAAACGTTTGTGTAACACCTTGTGCACCGTAGACTTTGGTATCTTTAGTTGGCATGAAGCTTGTCTCACCGATTTCCTTGGTGACCGTGTGAAAGCAGTTTCAATGTTTTCCACCGTCCCATCGGAAACTGATGGTCTACCACTGCTCTTTCCCTTTCCCACGTTTCCAGTTTTCAGGAATTTTTTCATCCACGATTTAATTAACTTCACATCAGGTGGATTCTTTCCATACTTTGTTCTGAACCTTCGCTGAACACTGACAGGAGGTTTTGTTTCTGCAAGCCACACAACACATTGTGTCTTCTCTGTCACAGACGCCATCTTAACTGAACAGCTACTACAGCGCTCCTAGCGGCGAATGCGGTAGACGAAACACACCAGCACAGAAACTCTATGCGTGTACGAGATCACCCGTAAAAAGAAAACGGATGTAAGATTCGTCATTAAAACATGAGAGCATACTGTTTTCAGGGTAAACATTTATGGACACCCTGTATGTCTACTTTTTATAAGAACTCGTTCAGGTGTAAATTGCTGCATTTGCGTGAAAGAGGAACATACACACACACACACACACACACACTTGATTTTATTTATAAGATTTAGAATATTTTAAAATTAATTATTGAATTAATTCTGGAGCATATATTTTCCATTCCTCATTCCAACGGTGTCTGAAAGAAATTTCAGCTTGATGACAACCAACTGGAGGAAAGAGAGAAATCGGTTGCTCATAGAAAACTTGGAATCAGAACTCATGATTAAAGAAAATTTTTCAATGACTTGCAAGGAATTTCAGTTACATATATTTGAAGTCAGAAGATGGAGCTAAAATTTTGAAGAAGATTAAAAGTTCAGAAAAATTTTGACATATGTCATAATATAATTAGTAAAGCGATGTATACTACAATATTTAATATGCTATGATAATTTCAATATTATTTAAGATATTTCAATATTATGTATAATAATTTCAATATTATTCACGATGTTTAATTGTTAAATATTATTGTAATAACATTTTTCTAATTTTGTTTGTTGTAACCGTTGAAGAAATGTAGCTTCAATTTGAAAAATATTTGCTCTTAAAAAAAAATCCTCAGAAAATATTTTGTCCCGCATCGGCATTTGAAAAATCTGTCAACCCTACAGTGGGTCAGTAATTGATTTTGGTTAAATTTCAGAATCCAGACACAGTTTGAAGACAGCCCATAATTCTTAATCTAACGTATTACTAAGGTGTTGTGGACTGTCTCCGAACTGCGTCTGAATTCTGGAAATTCGCCTTGATTTTTAAGGTAGAGGGCGTATATAGGCCTAACTTACAGTATAGGTAATTTTGGTCGTTAAAGACCTTTAGAATTGTCCACTACCTGTATCCGTTCAGAACTGCCGCGGTTCCAGCCGGGTACGAATGATTTTGTTTAGCTGGAGGCACCCGTTATATTTATCAGTAAGCGTACGAGAGGAGACCGAGACCTAAGCATCCGAGATTCGAGATCGGATTATCAAATGCACCGTAGCAATCAAACGGATGGTAAGAATAAGCTTTTCTGGTCTATATGGACTTGTATAATTAATATAGGCATAATATCATAGTAAGATAATGAACTTTCATTAAACTAAACTGAACTGGAGAAGTCCGTGATTTTCTTCTGGTGAGACTGAGACTCGATGTCTTGCAGGTAACCTTCACGGGCTTTCTTCACGTGAAGGATAAACCTCTGGTGCCAACCGCGTAGATTTGAAATTTTACTGTTGAGAATATTTTAATGGTTTTAATTTGTTTCCCGAATAAAACCTGGCCGCCTAAAATCGGTCGTCTTCTATATATATATATATATATATATATATATGATACACACAGACCGTGTGTGTGTGTGTCCACCTAAAGTCTGAGTCTGTTTCTTGTTCACTCCTTATGAGAAATAGAGTGGGACTTTTGGGACAACCTGTATATAATTAGTATATAACGAAAATCTTTTGCAAAGGTTGGTTTCGAAGTCAATAAATCAGTGGGTCCCCCCCCCCCCCCCCCCCCCCCCCAAGTGTTGATTTGAATTCACGCTATTACCGTAAAATTCGGTGTATAAGTCGACCCATGATTTTGGTTAAGAAATTCGTGTTTCAAGATATATCCTTTGTATAAGTCGATCCCCCACTCCTCCACTAACCAACCAACCATTCATTCAAAAAATGTGGGATTAGTAATGAAATGGATGGGATGGAAGATGATTTGTTGTGGAGAGATAGTGATAACGAAGAAGATGCAGTAAACAATTTAAGCGATTCCAATTCAGATTCAGATACATATGGCGACCTTGATCCTAATCCTAACTAAATTTTTAAAGTTTTTTATTGTCTTTTAACCTTTTAACTGTGTTTTTAATAAATAAAGTGTAATTCAATATCTGTATTTGAGCTCATCCTTGATCATGTGCACCAGTTTACCTCTCTTGGATTAAGGTTCTGATTTCATACTTGTTGTATAAGTCGACCCTAAAATTTAAAGATATTTTTTAAGGCTTTAAACATCGACTTGTACACCAAATTTTACGGTAACTTTGATTAGACATTGATATGGATTCTTCAAGATTTCAAAAAATAATATTAGGATGAGGTTGACATCTCAGTCACATGTTAAAAGAGTTATTACGTCAATTGAAAATTACCTTTTATTTCATGTTAAACTAAATACTGTATCACTTTTGGTGCATTGCTTAAAAATTAATCTTTGTCACAAATTCCAAATAACATTGAAACACGAAAAATGTTGAAAGAACTGACGTCAAGTTGCTGTTACGTCAACTTGAACATTGACCTCAAAAATTAATAATGAAAGTTTAGTATCAGTGCAAGTTTTGTTGTTCTTTATTTTTTGTTTCAACTTTAAAATATAAAAACTGGTACAGCGCTCGGGCCAGCCTAATGCAGCCCATTCGAGATTCAAACACACTACCTGAGTCGCTTACGGGCAAACTGTTCTACCCACAGCTACAGGCTCTAGCTTTGTTTCACTAATATCAGTAATCAGTTTTTTTCGAAATCCTTATTGTTAACACAATATTCATTACACTCTGGTTGCATTATACGTTTTATTTCCATTTTGCTATAACAGCAGTCACTAGATGTAAGGTCTTACACGTGTTCAGGCTAGTCTCGTGTGGATTCTAAAGCGATGATAATGTGTATAGTTTTTATGTTTGAAATTTGGTTTTACAAGGAATTATACATTGTGAAAATTAGTGCGCATAGTCTTGGAATTAGTTGAAAAATAAATTGATTCACATTTCACGCACCATTTACCTCGATCTCCCATTAAAAGCAAATGTGTCAACTGACATGTTGTAGCACTCATTTATATCCCTTTCCATTAGTTCAGACTTTTTAGCCTGTAATGTGCGTCAGTGTCCGTGAAAATAAAAAAAAAATCCTTCAGTGAATTAGTCCCCGCCTTTTACTTTGATGTAAGTCCTCGGCCTATTATCCAATCTGGGATTATTCCAATATGTCATAATTTTCCTTCAAATGGAAATAGTAGCGAGTAATAATGATAATAATGATGATAATAACAATAATGATGATAATAAAGATAATAATAGAATAAAAAGGTTCTGGAACTGGTGCTTAACTTTCAGAAGGAAAAAGTAATTTTTGTTTACCGGCTTCATTGAAGGTCAAGCTAGTTAAAGAGAATGGGGTTTAAACGCAGGCCTTGCCGGAGGCAGTTAGGTTACCTTAGTTGATCAGCTTTATTGAAACTTAAGAGACTGTTTTTACAGCTAAACCTTTAAACTGCTTTTCTTATTAGTTACTTTAAGAAAGGAATGTCAAATGTATTAATAGAAAAATAAGAACCACAAGATCTGGACTCGTCAGGGAAAAGTTCTGCTTCAATAAGGGAACAAGTTTCAAAAAATGTACATTCAAACGAGTTTTATGATATACAGGGTGAATCAAAAGTCTGGAAACATAGAAACTATGCTTTTCAATGCAAATATATATGTATATTTGCATTGAAGAGCATAGTTCCTATGTTTCCAGACTTTTGACTCACCCTGTATATATAAAAGAAACAAGACTAGTCCATATGCAAACATTTAATACTCAAAGCTTTTGACATATTCTAATGTCATCTTCAGTGCTAAAATTATACAGGGTGTTTCAGGTCGACCCTAGAAATATGGAAATTGGCGGAATTTGTAGCAAGTAGGTAGCAATTCAGTGTTTCAGGCCGACCCTATAAGAAGCGACGAAGTATAATATGTTGTTTTATTGTTATTATTGTTTACGTACAATACTATACAAGATAGGTTCTACATGTTCATGTCATTCATTACAAGTGTTTTACGTGTATAAATGTTTAAACTGAGCTCCATCTGCATTGATGCATGCCTGCATCCGGTGTTCAACACTGCGGCATACTTTTGCACACAAATCGCGTGGGAAAGAATGAATCTCAACCTTGATTTTCTCTTGAAGATCCAGTAGATCTTTGGACTTCGTCTTGTACACTTGTTCTCTAATGTAGCCCCAAAGAAAAATCCATAGGGGTGAGATCAGGTGATCTCGCCGGCACCTTAATTGGACCACGTCTTCCAATCCACCGCTGTGGAAATGTCTGGTCGAGAAATGTACGAACACCCAGATGATAATGTGGCGTGCACCATCCTGTTGCCAAAAGATTTCATTAACATCCGGGACACATTCAGGAAGAATGGGCAAGACTGTTTTGCAGCATTTCCAGATAACGTTCTCCATTCACTGTTTCTTCAAAGAAAAGTGGTCCTACAATACCATTGGAAGAAATTCCTGCCCAAACCTACTCCAGGTGCATTCATTGGTGAGTCAGGACACAATGTGGATTCGTATCACTCCAGATGTAACAGTTGTAACGGTTGAAACTGCCATCCAAAAGAAATTTTGCCTCATCAGTCCACACAATTTTGTCCAATAACTGTGGGTCCTGTTTTAACTAATCAAGCACAATGGTACAAAACTGGTTTCGTCTGTCAAGGTCATCTTCCGACAAAGCATGAATTGCACGTGGGCGGTAGGGCTTTACATATAGCTTCCGTGTAATCCTCCAAACAGATGTTGTACTGACATCAACAGGTAACTCAGAAGAAAGTTTACGTAATGATTTCTTTGAACTTTTGACTAAGGCT
Source organism: Bathynomus jamesi (assembly GCA_023014485.1). Lineage (NCBI taxonomy): Eukaryota > Metazoa > Arthropoda > Malacostraca > Isopoda > Cirolanidae > Bathynomus > Bathynomus jamesi. The sequence continues at coordinate 722,728 of JAJOZX010001308.1, read as the reverse complement.
TCCGCTACGAGCTGTTGAGTTTCCACACCAGTTACTGTTTCTCTTGATCCCGAGGACTTCGTGTCAACGTTTTCTTCAAATTTTCTTATCAAATCACTGACAGTTGCATGTGCCGGCGTAAAAACCATACTCTGCATAAAATCTTCGACATGCTTCACTCACATTCTCACCACAAAGACACACCAACTTCACCAGTTTTATTCGTTGCTGCTTAGACAATCGAAATGACCCACTTCCTCTATCGGCCATTTTCATTCACCTGCAATAAAAAGAAACACTTCATATTAGTTACGGAATTACTCTGACAAATTTCAAATACCAAATACAAACTACAAATTCCGCCAAGTTCCATATTTCTAGGGTCGACCTGAAACACCCTTGTTAACCTCGTTTAGGTTCCGAGTGTTGGTCTCTCTTCACACGAAGGTCAAGCTGGTGGCCCCACCTCTAGACCTGGCTTAGTGGAGGAACGAGTTGCTCTCTTGGGCTCTCCACCGCACATACCCAGGTACACCCGGCTCATCTGGTACCGTCCTGAGCCAAACATTGTCTTCTCTTGAAGACTTCAACTTTGACCCCTGTAACGTTTCTGAGGTCCTTTGGAGGCTGGTTAAAAAGTCTTGGCCCACTGACAACCAAGCTATTTTCCCTGTGTTGAGGAGGTCCCTTTAATTTGGGAACACTACACATTTTGCCTTTCCTATTTTCCAGCGTTGTTTGGATGGAAATTGGGTTTAGTTTGAGGTTTGGTACCATTTTTTTCGATCATTTTCCATATGTAGATTATGTACCTCTCTCTTCTTTCCAGGGAGTACAGATTTATTACGTAGTCTTTCCCAGTAGTTGAGTTCTTTGCAGCCATCAATCTTGGCTGTGAAATGTTTCTGCGTTTCTTCTAGTTTATTAATTTTTTCCTTTTTATAGGGACGTCAAAACTGAGCAGTATTCAAGTTTTGGTATGATCAGTGTTCTCAGCAGGGGAATCATTATTGTCTTGTCCCTCCTTTTGAACGTTCTTAGTACCTGTCCCGCGACTCTTTTTGCTTTATTTATCGCTATCTGATTTTGTGTCTCGAATTTAGCATCATCGGTCATTATTATCCCCAAGTCGACCGCTTTCGTGCTTCTCTGAATTTCCTGTCTATCTGGAGCATGATATGTAGTCTGTTTAAGCTCCTCATTTCTACCATGTCTCAAGAGCTGAAATTTCTCGGTGTTAAAAGTCATGTTGTTGTCTTCTGACCATTTGTATATTTTGTTCGTGTTCCTCTGCAAGGCCTCCACTTCGTTTGCATCGCTGATTTTTCAGCTGATCTTTGTATCGTCCACAAAGGCTGTTACTATACTGTTGCTGTTTACTCCACTGTCTCTGTCTGTTAGCATGATAATGAACAGAAGTTTGGCCAGTACTGTACCTTGTGGGACTGAGCTGCGTACTTCTGATTCTGATGATGATACACCTTGAATTTTGATGACCTGTAGACGTTCTCTGAGGAAGTTGTAGATCCATTTTCCCACTTTGCCTGTTATTCCCATATATTTCATTTTATGTGCTATTATATCATGATCGCATTTGTCGAAAGCTTTAGCAAAATCCGTGTATATGACAACATAGTTTTCATTGCCTTCAAGTGCATCTAGGATATTGTTATAGCACTCTATAAGTTGTGATAGGCATGATCTTCCTGATCGGAATCCGTGCTGATTTTCGTCGAATCTTTCCAGTGTCTCCAAGAAGTCATAGATTTTCTCTCTGACTATTCTTTCAAATATTTTGGCGAGTTGGGACGTCAATGACACTGGTCTATAGTTCTTTGCTTGAGATCTATCCCCTCCTTTATATATAGGAACAATGTTCGCTCTTTTCAAGATGCTCGGTATTTCCCCACTGTCTAGGGATCTTCTCCATATCCGGTATAAGGGTGTAGCTATTACATTTTTACAGTTTTAATCAGTAGTACGTTCCATTTATCCGACCCTGCAGCTGAATGTGATTTCATTGTCCTATAGCTCTCGCTACATCTTCTGGGGTAAAATCAAAGTCTGTTATACATTCTCCTTGCAATTTCTCTTCGAAGAATGCATCTATGTCAGGTATCGCTTTGTCACTTTTTGTGGCACTGAAGACCGATTCATACTGGGCTCTCAATGTTTCAGATGTTTCTTTTAGATCGTCTGTTAGTTCGTTATTTCCTTTCCTTAAGGGCCTGATGGTAGCGCGCGTTTTTGTTTTCCTTTTCGCATAGCTATAGAAGTATTTTGGATTTTCCTTTATTGCTTCTACCGCCTTTTCCTCTCCCCTCTCTGTATGGCCCTTAATTCGGGTTTGTATTTCCCTATCGATACTCTCCAGTTTTTCTTGTATTACTTTCCTGGCATTGTTGTCTCCGCAATTAGCAAACTTCGCCGCTACTCTCTTTCTTTTGCGTAATACTCTTCTCTTTTGCCTCTCTAGCCGGTTCCTCTTTCCTTTTGGTTGTGCTTTCGGAACATACTTTTCTAAAATTTTCAGCGTCTTTTCTTCCAAGGTTGTTAGCATTTCCTCCGTTGTTTTATTCTCTAAAACTGTTCTCCACTCTATTTGGGCCATATGTGATCTGATTTCTTCCCAATTTATGGTCTTGGAGTTTAAGTTAAAAACCCCAAATTTGCTTCTTCCTTCCGTATGTGTATTGTCTTGTAATGTTATCGCCATATTTGTTGATAACTCGATTATGTTGTGGTCTAAGATAATAGTTGACGTTATTTTTATATCATCAATCAAGTTCGTGTTACTCGTGAATACCAGATCTAGGCAGTTATTTTTTCTGGTATTTTCTGTTATCTCCTGTGTCAGCATAAACCCGTTTGTGAAAGCCATCAGCATTTTTGCTTGCTCCTGGTCCTCTCTTGTGCCCCCCTTATCTTGCTGTATAAATATATTTTTACCCACCTTTTTGTATTTTATAAATGGGAAATTAAAATCGCCGCAGAGTATTATATTAGGGGATGGAGAGTTTACGGACTTTATTAGGGTTCTGATATCATCAATGGCATCCGAAAATTTTTCATTTGGAGAGTTTGGAGGTCTATAGATGACTATCAGTACCACGTTTAGTTTCTCTGTTTTCACTGCAAAGGTTTCCACGAAACTGTTGGATTTACTTATTACCGTCTCTGTCATATGGCTCTCATGTACTGTATGTAAATAGCACAGCGACCTTTACATCTCGCTGTTCTGTCCGCTCTTAGTAAGTTGAATCCATCGATATGCAATTCTTTCTTAGCGATAGTGTTCGCAGTTATCGCAATTTTCTTGGCAATCTTTAAGATGTGTTTCTGTGAGGCATGCGATGTCCGCCCTTGTTTCGTCTATAAAACCTTTCAGGTATGAAACTTTGTTTAGTGAGTTGTTCGGTTTTATTCCTTGAATATTTGCCAGGACAGTGTTTATGTTCTTTGTTTTACATTGCCCCTTGTTTATTTTAAGTTCGTTGTCCTTTGATATCGCGTGTTTTGCAGCCTTGTGGTCATCCGAGATGGTGTAGCCTTGTGGTCATCCGAGATGGATCCTTTCCCGCCTACCTGTTCTGGTAGCTTCTCGCCACGAAGCGGTCCGGTTCGAGAATTCCCAGCACTGTCAGCTGCATGTGCTGTATAAGACTTAGCAGTCGTATTGTGTCCGAGATGTTGAAAAAATTTTGTTTGCTATTTGTGTTTAAAGAGTTTTGTTATATATATATATATATATAGAGTGAACCAAAAGTAGGTGGACAGTAAATGATAACGTTTATTTTGAGAATACATATTTAATTTTTTTGTATACTATAATACAAAATAAAATTTAAATAAATTTAGTTATAATATTTAATATAATATAACACAAACACCATAATTATAATGAACACCATAGTTATAATATAATATAACACAAACCGTATTCAACCTACTGTCCACCTACTTTTGGTTCACCGTGTATATATATATATATATATAAGCAAAGAATCACGTGTTGCTTTGTAATTTCTTTGCATATATACAGGGTGTTTCAGAAGGAAAGGTCAATACTTCGGGAGGTGATAGTATCGGTCATTGTGAAAAAAAAAAGTTCATATGAACTTGTGTCTAATTCTGAATGGTTACGGAGATAGAGCTGTTTGAATCTACAAATACAAAAGCATTGTTAATGGTAATCAAGAAAGAGAAACCAATTACTGTTTCTAACATTTAATGTTTAAACATTGGCATTTTGAACGGTATCAGATACAGAAATGAAACCGTCGACGGTATTCTGCAAAAGTAGCTGTTGCACTTCCATCGCAAAAACCGTTGACATACACCATATCTGCATATTCGGTATGTGTGAAGGTGTATGGCATTCTTAACACTGCTTCAAACACCAAACAATGAAACTCACAACAGTCAGCTGTCGATTGGCTTATGTTACATGCTTACATTACAGCGTACATGGTTCAAGGTTATAGGGGAGGGAAGGGGGAGGAAGAGCTGCGCGCGCATCAGATTCAAACAGCTCTATCTCCGTAACCATTCAGAATTAGACACATGTTCATTGTTCATATGAACTTTTTTTCTCACAATGATCGACACTATCACCTCCCGAAGTATTGACGTTTCCTCCTGAAACACCATATATATATATATATATATATATATATATATATATGTGTGTGTGTGTGTGTGTGTGTGTGTGTGTGCAATTAAAAACCAACTATGAATTTAAAACAAAATTTAAATAATTGACAAATACCACAACGAAAATTAAAAATTAAGACAGACATGAAATTATGAAGTCAATACAATTAAAATATAAAATATTATAAAAGAAACCCTAAAATGGGGCTTACTTTATTTAAGATAAGAGTAAATGTAAGTAAAAACATTATAAAATAATTTAGGGGAACATTATGGAAAAGTTTAAAATGCGAAACAATAAAATCTATAAAACCTTAAAACAAAACAAATCGGGTACAAGTTACTCGATCATAGACACAGCTGATAAGGAGTTAAGAAAGGTTCATACAATTAGTTAAAGGGCGCTAACTTGGCTGGTTGGTAGATAAAGAATATATTTTTATTTCTGCGGATAGTCTGAAAAATTATAGATTTTTAACATCTCTGCACAAATAGGTAATTTAACTCGTGATGTACCTCGTAACTTTTACTTAAGGTTGAGCTAACCAAAAAAAAACAACTGGTATTTGGTTGGATTATCTTTTGCTTGGATCATAGACACACTCTACAGTTTTCGACAACTCTCAACCGGTATTATTGTCAATGCATTATCGCAAATTTCCAATAGTTTTGCAATTCTCGAGACCATTTTCTGTTTCATGACGTAATCAACATCTATACCCGCAAAGATTTATGGATGTTCAAATCTGGGTAGTGAGCGGAACAGCTTCTTCTAGTGCAGAGCTACAATCTGGCATTTTAGGGTCTCCGAAAGCTATTTTTTTCCTTTTGCTCGTTGTTGTCCTATTTAATCGTATTAGTTACTGAAATACAAAGAAAACGGTCCGTTAAAGTTTGCCTACTTTTTTCCTTTAATAATGGGAAATTACTGACTATAAAGTGTTAAAAATCAGTCTCATTCCAAAACAAAAGATAATACGTATAATAACGAACACGTGATAAGCAGATTCCGTTGAATAACTAACCTGCGATATTATATTGTTATAATTTTGTTACCCAACTCGATGTTGACATTTACAAAAGCTTTTACTAACACCAAAAGTTTCTTTGAGGTGCAAACTCGATCAATTTCCATCAAAGCAAAATTAGGCGCATAGTAAACTGAATATGTTTACGTGGCTGTCCAGAGACTCGCGCGTAGGACTCTTCAGTAGGCCTATGTAGAATATGCATATTATTAAACATTCCAACGAAGGGTGCCAACGAAGGGTGCACGAGAGAAAGCAGTCTTGTTCCCAAAAAGCATTTTTTTCCTTTTCTCGCTTTCAGTTACATACAGTAAGATTGTGAAACTAGTGATTCACTCAGGGACTTTAGGTTAGGTTAGTAACTTCCTGAAGTTCCTAAGTGAAACAGTAATTACGCGAAATTACTGAAAATTTCAGGGTTTTCATGAAATCACCAGTTTCACAATCTTACTGAAACTTTCAGGGTTTTCATGAAGTCGAAAGTTTCACAATTCATTTTACTGTAACATTATAGATTAATGTATAACAATACTGTAATTAAACTTTTGGTCACTAAAAATACAAAATTAAACGTTAATGCCAACATTGTGTAAACCTATATGGATGTAATATATTGGATCTTGTATATGAACCTATATGAATGTAATATATTGGATCTTGTATATGAACCTATATGAATCTTGTGTAATGTGTTCTTTCTGAATAAAGATTAGTATTATATATATATATATATAATATATTCATTTCTAATTTTCTTTCACTGCTACCGATCGGGCTGCAACAAGAAATGCAATTTTTTATGGAAGAAGTTCAATTTCGCAAGACGTATATGGGCTACGTCGTGGCCAATGTCGTAACACCGCTTCCCGGAGATCAGCAAAGTTAAGCGACATTGGGTCTGGGTAGTAGTTGGATGGGAGACCGTCCTCCGCACCCAGATTATGTAGCGACCCGTGGTTGGGATCCCACGTAAAGCTGTAGGTCCCCTCCGTCATATGACCTTAGATGTTGCGAAGGATGTTAAACAACCCTAATAAAATATATATATATATACCTATATATGAGAATGAACTCAGAATGGTCCCCTGAGGTTTTTTATGATACACACAGACCGTGCATGGAACAAGGAACTCTTCTGGGATAATTAAATCCACTATAGTCCGAATAAGTAATGGTAAATGACAAATACCATAGTTTTTCTTTTTCATGATGCTAGCCCGACGTGGGCAACGGGTCACTCGCAAAGAGGTCCCACGTCGGGCTAACATCATGAAAAAGAAAAACTATGGTATTTGTCATTTACCATTACTTATTCGGACTATAGTGGATTTATTATCCCAGAAGAGTTCCTTGTTCCATGCACGGTCTGTGTGTATCATATATATATATATATATATATACACAGTATATGTCATCATACTAATTACGATACCTTATTTCTTAATTTGCTTTCTTGGTTGGTTGTTTGAATCGAAATTAAAGCTGAAAGTTTTATTTGCCTAATTCTAAATGCAAATTTGAAATTTGCTTCAGTTTCGATTGATTGACGGGGAAAAAATCGTTGAGAAAAGTGTTTCAGTTGTTGAGTCGAGGAGCTAGCTACTTATCTGAGGGTTTTTACAGAACGGTGGGTTATCTTTAGATCAAATTAGGTATTCTGCGCAATGGAGTATTATTTTCAGCATTTTAGCGGTAAATATTCATTCCATTTCGTAACGTACGGTACATTTTTGAGACAGGCAAAAAACGACTCTCCCTTCATCCGCGGTGAAAACGCGACTCACGCACCGATCGCTTCGTGCTCTCTGTGACGGGTGAACGTGGAAAAAGTGGCTCGCACTTGATCGAATGGAACAAAGTCGAACCTCAAAAACTGGTACCGGAATAAGGTCGAAGTGAAGTTGAATCGAACTCTTATTAAATGTCAAGTTAAACTGTTAATGAATGCCTGGTTAGAGGGGTTATAAGTACAGAACTTGAGGTATCTGCTTTACGCATGATTTTAAATTACTACCGTGTTTACAGTAATGCTTCGTTTAGGGTGTTTGAAAAACACTATATATATATATATATATATATGTATATATATATATATATATATATATATATAAATAATGAAAATGATGGTTGTAAACCTATCAATTTTTGAGTTACAGTAATTAATTTTAAAAATGGCAAACCACGTTTGATGTGTATTCATTTTTGCAAATCGCGCAATTAGACATTATTTACCGTTGAAGACTGTGGAAAACTTTGGTCATTTATCCACAAATTTTATTTATTTTTTTTAACTTTCCGGGCATTTTATTTAATTTGTTTTTAAGTGGAACGCCAAAGTTTTAATTTCAAAACTTTTTTTGCTCTTTGGAAACATTTTTTATTCATTTCTGGGAAAAAGAAAAAAATGTTCAGCACCTATATTAAGATGGTTTTATGTGAATTTACTAAATGAGAAAGTTATGCGAGGTTAGGTATACAATCAATAAAGTAGGAAAACTACGGACAGAAGTTCCTATTTTTATTTTGTAATGGTGCTTTACAATATGGCGGCTGATAATAATTCTCGATGAAGATGGAGAGAGAAGAGAGCATGCATTCTTGGTCAAGTATTGGTCCGTAATGGTGTCTTTTTTTGTTTTTCTTAATTTCATAGTGGGTATTAGGAAGTTAGGAACACACTCGTTTGAACCTCCCTTTAACGATTTGACTTAGTTAAACTTTCCAAGGTTTTACGAATTTTTGTTGTGACTCTCCACTGTTAATATAGGCCTAAAACAGTAATAAAGAGTGATGTTAAAGACAGACGGAGACACTCAATAACACCTTCATAAACAATTTGAATGCAAACTAGTGAAATCCCATATTGTACACTTTTCTTTCATATGTCATCCGTTAACAGATTCACCCCAATTTTCAAACGAAGGTAAGATTTGTTTTTCCCCCCCCTCCCCCATCTTGGGATAGAGGGTACCTATAGTTTAACTTGGAACCCGAACCACGACTCCAGCAAGGAAGACCCACTAAAAAACACCTTCATCGCTCAAATCACAGACCAAGCCTGTACTCGAACCTACGTCCTTCCAGCAGATTTTCCAGCGGGCTTCTTGAGAAAATATATACAGTATATGTTACCGGCAAACTCCGACGAGACGGTAAACTGCAGATTGCCTAGACATTCCGCCGATATTTGGCAAAGACCGAATTATTCTTTTATTTAGCACTTTATCTAAATCTTAACAGGCAATCTGAGGAATGCCTGCATAGGATTAGTCAAGGTCCAAAGTAAAGTGTTATTTCGAACTTTGCCTGGCATTCAGGCAATCTGCGAAGTGCCTAATAAACAGGTTTCAGCTTTTTATTTCGTACTTTGTCTAACTCTTAACAGGCAATCTGAGGATGATCAAAGAACAACCTATATATAACAAGATGTTATATTCATTGAACTTTACAGCAACAATAAATACACGAAACATAAAGAATAATATTAATTAAAAGTTTAAAGAAAATGTTTGAGCAAAAGCAAAATTTTAAAACTCATTTATTGCAGCAAGAATTAGCATTATGGCATTTTGAATTGCACAAAACCTTCTTCCTTCCGCAATTGCAAGAATTAGCAACGCACGTTTTGGTGCAGTTGCACCTGATAAAGCCCTGTCTTCCAAACAAAGACTCCTGACTGTTAATAGCCCGCGAGGAAATGGTTGACTCTGGAACATCTTCTGATTTAAGAAATACTTCTTTGCATGGTTGTATTTCGGAAACATCTTCTGATTTAAGGAATACCTCTTTGCATGGTTGTATTTGATTACGGGAGTATAGTGAACGGATTATTCCTCGCTTGGTTCCTATTTTATAATAGCCTTCTTCTGTTACATCCATAACAACTCCAATTAAATTATGGGGGTCTCCTTTACTCCTATCAATGTTAGGAATCGAAATTGTTACGGAAGTCCCGATTTTGATTTCTGGAAACTGTAGATTAGATATCTTCTTCATTTTTTCAGCTTGTAGGTTTGAACCTTCGATTGCTTTTGTCTTGGAGCAGAGAGGACAAAACCGCGGTGCCTTAACCTTCTTCACCCACATTACTAGGATTTTAAGCGCAAATGACGTGTACGTGTCGTCCACAACTGCGATATGTATGCGCTCCTGAAGTTTCTTTTCCACATACACAACAAATAGTAATATCTGTTGGCGAATTATCAAGTTGCGGAACGTCATCGGTTTCATCCATCTTAGTTTGGCTGTTCGAGTGTTCGTGTTATCATTTTCAGGAATAGAATTTAGTGCTTCCTCTAAATCTTCTTCAGTCTTAAGAAGCGTCTTTATTGAATCTGGTAATGACTGTATTCCGATATGAACTCTTCTGCCTGCAATAATACAAAATAAATATAACAAAATAATTATAATAAACTAAATTGCAAGTTTGTTTCAAGTGTTTTGTTTCACCGTTTATTTACTAGCTCAATCCGTTCTAGAGTTATTTAGCTGACAGACAGAAGACAAGCGGATTTAGGGTTTTTAGGTGGTATTAATGGCATCTGTTGTTAGTTTTTACTAGCATTATTATTTTTTGGCGTTAAATACTTTGTATCAAACTTGTAATACCCATATGCTATTGCATATTGGGTATAAAAATCAGTCTAATTGTGTAGCTACGGAAAACCGATTTTTTTTAATCTACTTACCAAACATAGCCTCAAATAGAGTCTGACAAATGCCGCTGTGAAAAGCATTATTTTTCTACAGCTGACAAAATTTAAGATCTTCACTCCAACGTTTAGTCTTGTTTTCTTCCATCCAAGCTACAACAATGTTCTCTACATCTTGATTGCATCGTTCGACACTCCCCTGACTTTGGGAGTGTCTAGGTTTCCCGTGCACTATCGCGAGCTCAAGCCATATTTGTTTTAGCTCCTCCACCACATAATTAGCAAACTCTCTTCCATTGTCTGATTGCAGAACTGAAAGAGTGCCCAATAGGCAAAATATATCAATCAAAGTGTACGCAACTTCTTCAGCTCTTTCGTTTTAAGAGGACGTAGCATTATAAATTTGGATAAATGATCCTGATAATTGAGAATATATTTGTAATCGCCATCCCAGCATGTTTGCATATCAATTAGATCAACCTGCGCCCGGGAATTCACTTCCTTAAAAAGTAGAAGTTTCACTACTGAGCCTTTTTTGGGATGGCTTTTTTTATTTGCACATATCACGCATAAATGTAAATAGCTTACGATTCCAACTCTAGTTAGGTTGGCATATTTCGTATTTAAAACTTTTAACATTCGATCTCTATCCCCATGACCGCACTCAAGATGAGCAGCATGAATAACATCGAAAAGTTCGTCAGTACTGACGTAGTATTTCGTGTCACTACTCCCCTCCGTCATTGGAACAATGAGTGTTTTCACATCACCAATGCACAATACATCATAACGTTTAAGCCGCCTGTAATCTAACGAAGATTTTTTAGTGTTCGCTTTGGCAGTTTCTACTTCTACAATAATGTCATTGTATTTTTGTTTGGAATCAATTAAAAACGAGTTGTCCCGCTTTATCACATTTTCTAGTTTTTCTTTAAACTTAGCTTTCATTTCAGTTTTCACTATTTCACGAGTAACGTTCCCAGAACTATCTTCCATCTTACTAAAATACAAACTTAAAAGCACGAGAAGCACGAAACGCAGTAGCTTCGTCAACTCCTAATACACGATTGACCATTAATCTTTTGTAAAGATAAAGCAACAGAGCAAACTTGTTGAAACCTGTTTCTTAGGCACTTCGCAGATTGCCTGAATGCCAGGCAAAGTCCGAAATAACACTTTACTTTGGATTTGACTGATCCTATGCAGGCATTTCTCAGATTGCCTGTTAAGATTTAGACAAAGTGCTAAATAAAAGAATATTTCGGTCTTTGCCAAATATCGACGTGGAATCCACGGAATGCTAGGCAATCTGCGGTTTACCGTCTCGTCGGAGTTTGCCAGTAACATATATATATATATAGGGTGTCCCATAAGTCCGGCATCATAGGAGAAATTCATATTTTTCTATTTCTACAAACCATAATTCATATTTTTCTCTTTCTACAGGCCATAATGTCTGTGAGCAAGGAAGAACGAATCCAGATAATTCTACTCATAGGAAATCGGAGTCAAAGAGAGGCCGCTGCTGAATTTAACAGACTGCATCCAGACCGCGATCCAATAACACAGAGTTGTGTTAGCAGACTTGTTGCAAAGTTTAAGGAAACAGGATCCATAGAAGATAAACCACGCAGTGGACCTTCAAGGAGGTCCACTGACGATGATACAGCGACTGCTATCCTGGCTCATTTTAACAGAAGTCCCAATAAGTCTCTTCGGCGATTGTCCGCCGAGACAGGAGTGTCGAAAAGTAGCATCCATCGCATTCTTCAGGCTCACAAATGGCATCCATATAAACTTCAGATCCTACAGAAATTAAACGAAGATGATCCCGACCGGCGGATGGAATTTTGTGAATGGGCTACGGGACAATATGCTCGGGATGCCAATTTCCTGTCCACCATTCTGTTCAGTGACGAGGCTGTTTTTTATGGAAATGGTAAGGTAAATCGACAGAACACCCGCTACTGGTCTCAAAACAACCCTCACTGGTATACCTCTTCAAAGGAACAAGGTTCATCTCGGGTGATGGTATGGTGTGGCATTTGGAAGGATCGCATCATAGGCCCCTTCTTTTCCGATGAACATGTCACTGGAGGCACCTACCTACGTTTGCTCAAGGAAGAAGCATTTCTCAATGTCTTGAACGAAGAAGGAAATTTCCCAACATGGTTCCAGCAAGACAGCGCTCCTGCACATTACAGCACCCAAGTAAGGGAATACCTGTACCAACAATTCCCTGGTCATTGGATAGGACGTCGAGGGCCTGTGGAATGGCCAGCTAGAAGCCCGGATCTCACGCCACGAGATTTTTATCTCTGGGGCCACTTGAAAGCGCTGGTATACGCAGAGAAAATTAGGAGTGTTGAACATTTGCGGCAGCGCATTATTGGGGCATGTAACACCATTACTCCTGACATCATTCACGGTGTGCTTGCTGACTGGGTATCACGTCTGAATTTGTGTATTGAAAACAATGGTGGACATATTGAGCACGTTCTGTAAATAAAAGCTTTTGTTTTGCCTTTTTTTTATTATTTTTCCTATGATGCCTGACTTATGGGACACCCTGTGTATATATATATATATATATATATATATATAATATATATATTGCATTATAGGCATTGTAGTTAAATTAAAAGTACGTATGAATCTTTAGCCTGTATCCCTGTACAGTAAAAATACATATTATATTATATTACCAATATATTAATTATTATAATATATTTCGTGCTATTTTTATTACACCGATCTAAATGGGCCTATTGGACTAATATGGCATAAACCTACTCGTATAGTTTTAAGGTTAATACAATATGACAGTCTCATTTAATTGTGCAAATACACCTAGAAGTATAAACTCCCATATATTATGTGGTGGGTTGCGGGCATTCGCCCTTGGCCCCTCCTTCCCTCATTAAAAAAGATTAATTGCTCGGTTTACACTAGAAAATATTTCTACTAGATTGCAGAATTTTTGCAATACATGTATTGTGTAATTTCATTACATATTACAGGTGTGCGAGAGAATTCTGCAAATGTGTGATCAGTTGCAGGTGATCTTCGAGTGGATTATTTCCAGGTGTTTGCCTCATTTTGTGTACCTACATAATTTCGATGCAAAGTTGTAAATCGTTATAATGAAGGTTGCGACAGAGCAAGAAATTGCTTGCTCCTCTTAGACTCATTTCGAACCAGCGTCCGAAGCTGAGTGGGTAACACAGTTTCCCTATAAGCGAAGTGAAGACACTGAGGTCAGAGGTCGGGAGTTCTACTCCCGATCATGCTGGTTAGTTATATAATAATAGGGAGTTTGAGAAATGGGCGTATGAAGTATGAAGATGATACAGTGTCATGTAGGACGTAGGAAGCGGTCAGTTCAGTCTTTAAGTATGTTTCATCCCTACTTTTTATTTTTATTATTTACGCAGGAAGGAGGGCCAAGGGTGAGCACCCACAAAAATGCTCCCCTATGTAAGGAGAGAGCCGAAGTCAAGGTCTCCGAGGCTCATAATGCCTTTTCTTTAATAAACTTCAAGAAGATTGTGTAGTGTGTAAAATTCACGTATGTGTAGTGAAGAATAGAGGGAGAAGTGTGTGTTTGAGAACATGCTGGACTGCACACACGGTAAATAAGACACGGAAAAAGTTCAGCTAAAGAGGACAATGACAGGAGAAACGGGAGTTCCACCACTCCCTGTCTCCTGCCAAATGTACCCCAACACGGAGTACTTTCCTGGTCGATTGATGTCTATAATCTCCTCTTTTGTACAAAGCAAAGTTCATTAGGATCGAAAAACTGGGTATCAGGTCTCCATTAAAAGGTACACATTGAAATCTTTGGTAAATTAAGGGAAATAATGATGGTGTTATTTAACGTCTTCAGCAACATCTGAACATTTATCTTGAATGACTTAGAGCAGATTGTACAGCACCCTACTCATATCCCCGATCGCCTTGGAGATAGGCCCAACATTCTGGATTTATTTTTCATCACTCACCCTTCTTCTTACTCTGTGAAACTTTTTTCTCCGTTGGGCTCCTCCGACAACAATCTTATATACGTTTCCTGTCCTATGGCTCCAATTCGGCCTTTGGAACTTCCCAAGAGGAGGCGCCTTTGGCACTTTAGCTCTGCTGATTGGGAGGCCCTTAGGCAGTACTACTTTGATGTCCCATGGAATGATTACTGCTTCCGTGGCCGTGTCCCTTCCGAGTGTGCTGAGTGCATCACGGAGGTGATTCTCTCGGCCATGGAGGCGTACATTCTATATTCTATTCCTACTACTAATGCAAAAGGAAAACCCTTGGTTTAGCTTTACTTGTTCTAATGCTCTCCGCAACAGAGAGGAGGCTTTCAGAAGGTACCGTCATTATCCAACTCCTGTCTCTCACTCGGCTTATATTTCTACCCGGAATAGTGCAAAATCTGTTCTTCGACTCGCCAAAAATTCCTTCATCCGACAAAAACGTGAAAACCTATCCAATTCTAATTCTTCTCACTCTTTCTGGTATTTAGCTAAGAACCTTTTCAACAACGTTACTTCATCTTCTTTCCCTCCTCTTTTCCATTTCGACGGCTCAGTTGCCGTTTCTTCTCCAACTCAGTTCTGGACGATTCCGGTGCTGTTTCTCCATCTTCTCCTCCCTCTAATTTTATTATGTCTGAAATTAGAATCTCTTGCAAAGATGTTCTTTCTGCTCTATCTGGGCTCAACTCTAGGAAGGCGTACGGTCCTAATGGTGTTCCTTCTGTTGTTCTCAAGAACTGTGCTTCTGTGCTAACACCCTGCCTGGCAAATTCTTTTGTCTTTGTCTTGCATGTAGTAGTACTTTTTCTTCCTGCTGGAAGTTTGCTTTCATTCAGCTTGTCCCAAAGAAGGATGACCACTCTCAACCCTCCAACTATCGTCCAATTTCTTTGATTTCTTGCCTTTCCAAAATTTTTGAATCTATCTTTAATAGGAAGATTCTTAAACACCGCTCTTCTCACAATCTTCTTTCAGATCGTCAGTATGGATTCCGCAATGGACGCTCTACTGGCGATCTTCTTGCATATCTCTCTGACTTTTGGTCATCCTCCTTTCGGGATTTCGGAGAAACTTTTGCTATTGCGCTAGACATATCGAAAGCTTTTGATAGAGTCTGGCACAAATCTTTAATTTCTAAACTGCCCTACTTCGGTTTCTATCCAGTGTCTTAATCCCTAATTTCCTTTCTAGCCGATCTATAGCTGCAGTTGTATATGGCCACTGTTCTCCTAAAGCTATTAACAGTGGTGTTCCTCAGGGTTCTGTCCTGTCATCCACTCTTTTCCTTTTATTTATTAATGATCTTTTAATTCGCACTTCCTGTCCTATTCACTCCTATGCCGATGATTCCACTCTTCACTTCTCCACCCGCTTCCCAAAGCGTTCCTCACAGCAGTCGCTTCATGATTTACGTGAGGCGGCTATGGGGCACCTGACCTCTGATCTTTCTGCTATATCTGATTGAGGCAGAGAAAACTTTGTGGCTTTCATTGCCTCAAAAACTCAGTTCCTCCATCTGTCTACTCGTCACAATCTTCCACACGACGACTATCCCCTTTCCTTCAACAACACACAAATCAATCCTTCCTCTTCTCTTAACATTCTTGGCGTTTCCTCTCTTTCTAAAACAGCTTCTAAGAGGTTAGTGTGCTGTAGCGCCTCCGCGGTTTCTTCACTCTCACTCAGTCGCTGTCTCTGTACAGGGAATCAAAGGCTTTTTGTCTCCTCAATTCCCCGCCTCTTACTGATTGTCTTCAATCTCTCTCTCTTCGCCGCAATGTTGCCTCACTCTCACTTTACTATCGCTATCATAACGGACATCGCTCTTCTGAACTCTCTAACTGCATGCCTCCTCCTTTAAGGAAAGCACGCAGTACCAGACTTTCTACACTTTCTCATTCCTATTCTGTCCAAATATCTAATGCATTTGTTAATCGGTATTTTCAGTCTTTCATCTACTCAAATGGTCAACTCTGGAACAATCTTCCTCAATCCATCTTTTCCCCTGTCTATGACCTCCAATCTTTCGAACGCAGACTGTCCAGGCCTCTCGAAAACCCCAGACCTTGGCTTTGGCTTTCTTCTTCTATGGGGAGTGGGGTCGCTTTTGCGGGCATTCGCCCTTGGCCCCTCCTTCCTGCATAAAAAATCTGGTCATACGACGGAGGAGACCTACAACAGTTTTACATCGTATCCGAGCCACGGGTCGCTACATAATCTTGACGTAGAGGACGGTCCCCCATCCAATTACTTCACAGCTCAAATGCGACTGATCGACGGGAAGCGATGTTTCGACATTGGCGACGATGCACCCCCTATCTGTAGCTACCTAAGCCAGCTTGAGCAGGACTCGAGCATAACCCGTATAAGAACTTTTACCAAAACCAACGTATTTGGATTGTGTTAACGTAATAGCTCTACAGAATTTTTTTTCTGTGCATTACGTACGAGTACGTTAACTTTTTAGATAACATCTTGGCCGTGAGATTGCTCAATTGGTCATACGTAACTAATGACGGTTACGTATAACTTTCCATTTCTTGATTATTCTCGAATCCATTTTACTTAACCTTGAGTTAATTTTTTCTTTTTTTTTGTATGACACCGAGAGTACAAACGAAAGTATTTTAGGCCTATGCATCGGAGTTGATTTAAGATCGAAAGAAGTACAACTGACTTACCATTTAAAACTTGGTGAAAAAAAAAGACATTTATGAGCTAACCTCTCTTATAGGCCTAATTACGAAAGTCATGTACGTAATTGTCATAGACATTCTTAATTTCTTCTTTCTCTTTCAAATTGGTCCTTTGAACAATTTTCTCGTTGGCTTAAAAAAAATAAAATAAAAAGAAATTTCCCCTCGAAAAAGCAAGCAAATTAGATGTCATATCTCTGTCAAGATAATACCAGTGTACATTTATGAGCTAACCTCTCTTATAGGCCTAATTACGAAGGTCATGTACGTAATTGTCATAAACATTCTTAATTTCTTCTTTCTCTTTCAAATTGGTCCTTTGAACAATTTTTCTCGTTGGCTTAAAAAAAATAAAATAAAAAGAAATTTCCCCTCGAAAAAGCAAGCAAATTAGATGTCATATCTCTGTCAAGATAATACCAGTGTACATTATGAGATGGGAAGTCTGTCCTCTCATCTTCATTTCGAAGGATAAGATAGGCCCTGAATAGGATTATCTCCTACAACTAAAAATTATATAGCGCTAAGGCGAAAATATAAGACCATTAAGATAGGAAATTCCGTTTTACGATCTCGGTATAATGGCCAATTTTCTGGTCTCGAATGATAAACCACTACTGTTAAAGGGAAAATCTTTAAAAGAGTCAGACGTGGATTACTGAAATAAGTGGAATAATTTGTTTTGATTATACATTGCCTTCTATTTTCTTAGGGAATTCCTTATGTGCGTGAACCAAGCGTATAAAATGCTTAGAGGGGCTATCTGTATCCTCTTAATAGACTTGTTGCATTTAGGTATTAAGTTATATATGTATATATATATATATATATATATATATATATTATATATTACACTGCATTGCAGATTGCAAAAACAGTCCCATAAATGTTCAACTAATTTATTTACTAGCACTTAAGGTACACATTGAGGAAAATCTTAGAGGCTTCTCTATCAGTTTAATCTGGAGAATCACGAAAAACAACCTACTCTAAGCTTATTTAACAGAAGCCATTGAAACTAACGAAGAAGATGCAGATGTTAACTTCATACAATAGACACGAACATTGTTCAACCGTCAGCTGTGAATGGAGACACGATATTCTTAATTCTAAGTTTTAATAAGCTTACTTCACTTAATATTTTCTTAAGTTATTGAAATTTATTGAAGCATGAGGGAACTACAGTTAAGCTATATAGGTACCGTAATTTTGTAGCCTACTTCAGCCGAGAAGTAATATAGGAATTGGCCTACCACAATTTTACGTTAACTTAGTCTTTATTGATTACGTGTACTTTATTATAGCAACAGGACGTGTAAAATTTTTGTTATATATACATTTACTGTACTTAAATATATTCACTGTATGATGTGAGATTATTTCATAAAGTTATTTTCTTTTTAAATATTTTTAACAAAATATTATCTTATAAATGAAAATTACCTTTATATATATATATATATATATATTATTATAATATATATATATATATTATAATAAATATATATATATATATATATATATATATATAATATATATATATATTATATATATATTATATATATATATATATATATTTAGGGTGATTCAAAAAATCAAAGTTTTTTTTTTAATTGTTCAACCTGTATTTTTGTTCCCTATGACAAAAAAGTAGTGTATGCCAAATTTGGTGAATTTTAAGTAAAATTTACTATGTGCTACCAGGCGTCAAAGTTTCCCTCTTTTTTTCAATTTGTTTGTTTTTACAACTTATGATTTTATGTTTAATTGTTTATATTTCAGAATTTTTAATTAATGGTTTATATACTAGCTTGCTTTTAAACAAAAAAGTAGTGTATGCCAAATTTGGTGAATTTTAAATAAAATTTACTATGTGCTACCAGGCGTCAAAGTTTCCCTCTTTTTCAATTTGTTTGTTTTTACAACTTATGATTTTATGTTTAATTGTTTATATTTCAGAATTTTTAATTAATGGTTTATATACTAGCTTGCTTTTAATTGTTGCTTGGAACTCGTAATTTTGATACCAATTAATCGATTATGGAAGCTAGGCCTAACTCACCATCACCCAGTTGCTCATTTGGGAGAAGTTCTACAAGAAAAGAAACTGAAGTATGGCTAATTGGGCAGCCCTCTGCAGTACTAAAAACATCCGTATTACCATCAGAGAAGGAAATGATGGCCCTCTTCATGCACTACAGAAATATTAAAAAGCAAGACATTAGAGAATCATGCTGCTCTACTGCAGATGATGTGCTAGCAGTTTGGAAAAAAGCAGGAATACCAGCAAAACAAAGAATACATGTAGTAGATAAAATTCAAGGAATACTGAAGGAATGACCTGCTTAAGAAAAACAAAGCAAACAAATTGAAAAGATCACAAAATTTAAATAATAAAGAAGAAAAATGGAAAGATAAACTGGAAAACTTATTTGACATTGCTCATGAGAATGCTATGCAGCTTATAAACATAGAAGATGATAAGAAATTCTTGAAAATGCAACGTGAGAAAGGACGTCATGGAAAAATGGGTACCATTGATAAGGCTGTTGCTAAAAAAGAGCAAAGAGCAGCAGAAAAGCAACAACGTTATGAAAAGAGGAAAGCAGAAGAAGAGATCAAAAGAAAGAAGAATGAAGAGGCTGTCATACTCACCAGTACATCATCAGAATCAGAAGAGAGTAAAAGTGATGAATCTGGTTTCTGTGCTGCACAACCTTCAACATGGAAAAGTAAGGTTGGCAAACGTAGAAAATTGTTTGATGATAAATTATTAGGAAGTCTCGATGTTGCAAAATTGAGTGACAGAAATGCGTCTCTTTTTAATGCAAACAATCAGACATCGCTTGAATGGAACATCTGCGAACAAATAAAATGCATGTGTTTCAATACAACGGCAGCCAATACTGGTCCTAGAAATGGTGCAGCTATTCTTCTGGAACAAAAATTCGACAACGATTTATTGTGGCTGGCATGTCGACACCATATATTTGAAATTATGCTGGAAGCTGTTGTTTCAAAGTCTTTATCACCATCTTCTGGCCCAGATATAGTCCTTTTTAAGAAGTTCAGAGAAAAATGGTCAAGCATTAATAAGGAGGACTACGAAACAGCATTATCAGATCCAGATATCTATGAAAATATTAATGACATCAAAGATGACATAATTATATTTGCAACAAATCAACTAGATACATTCCAACCAAGAGACGATTACCTAGAACTATTGCAGTTAACAATTATTTTTTGGGGAGGTGAACCAAAAGGTGGAATCAAATTTAAACATCCAGCGGGACTTCATCGGGCTAGGTGGATGGCCAAAATTACATATTCATTAAAAATTTTTATGTTCAAATCTCAGTTCAAAATTTCAGTAAAAGACAAAAAAGGACTAAAAGACATCTGTCTATTTGCTACTCGGTTATATGTAAAGGCATGGTTTACAGCTCCTGTGCCATCTTGCGCTCCTCGTCTTGCTCTGGAATTATTACAGAATCTTGTAGTCTACAAACAAATAAATGACACAATTGCATTTGTTGCTATTAAAAAAACTGTTAGGTCACCTCTGGTACCTATCAGAACTGGTAGCCTTGGCCTTTTATGATGATGAAGTGCCTACTGAAACGAAAAACAAAATTGTAAAGGCCTTGCAAAATACAACAGAAACTCTTCCTGAAAAACGGGCTTTTCTAGATCCTGCACTTATTCCAACGAAGAAATTAGAAGATTTTGTCATCAAATACTCAAAGATTCTTTACAACAACAGAATTTAGTTCAAAATTTTTACTCAAAGATGCTAAAGAATGGCATAATGATGAAGAGTATAACTCCGCTAAGAAATCTATCAAACAGTGGAAAGTCGTGAATGATATAGCGGAAAGAGGAGTAAAATTAATGGATGAATATAATAAAATACTAACACATGACGAAGATCAAAAACAATTCTTGCTACAAGTAGTGAAAAACTACAGGGCTGTTTACCCTGATAGAAAGAAAGAAACATTGATGAAGTAAGGACAGCTAATGTCTCAAATATCATGCTAGTTTAATTATGCATGCTTGTGGATATGGTAGGACCTACGGGGGAGCTTTCCACATTAAAAAAAAGCAATGCGCCTTGTACTGTACCCCCTCGGTGGTGTGGAAAAATTTGACAATTTGAGTCGTTCTGTCAATTTTTAATTGCTGGTAGCAACCCCTAAAAATTAAAAATTTGCTAAAATATTTTAGGATAGTTGGTTTTATGCTGAAATGAACCATTTAAAGGGTTGAACACATTAAAATATAAAAAAATTTTTTTTACCCCCATATTTGAATCACCCTAAATTATTATATATATATATATATATATATATATATATATATATATAATGTTGCAGGGAATTTGTGTAAATGTAATTTGTGTAATTTGTGTAAATTCTGTACCGATTGATCGATACAGAATCGATACAGAATTTAAATTTTGTACCGATTCATCGATTTGTTGTACCTGGTATTCCATGCATTAATTAAAACCAAACTCACCCTCTCGTCTATTGTTAATTTCGCAGCCATCCCCTACCTAAAAGAAAAAAATAATATATTATAGTCAACACTGAAAATTCCTATGATGCGCGACTTTTGTGCGACCCTGTATATATAATGAAGATTGAAAATCGATAAATAGTTTCCTGTTCCCCGTTATATAAAGGGAAATCCCTTTTGAAAATTTTCTCCCCTGCCCTAATTAATCGTGCGTCGAAGTCATAACGAGTCCTTGTCCTTCCCTCTCTCCTCAAACACACTCACATAACGTTGAATGAGTCCGTAATTAACTCCAGGATCTTGGCTAATTAAGTCTTGACAACTGAGCACTCTCTTCTCGAAAGCTCAACATTAATTAGTTTTGAGATTTTTTTCCTCTCTCTCCTTTCATAACGTACACTCGTTTTTAGGGTTTCTTGTAATTAATTTAATACGTTTTAAATACTTTCCAGGCCTTTAATATTGGGAAATCCTTTGTTGACTCTGTTTAACCGTATAGGTATAGGTGTATTCATCCCAGTTGAAAGTTATAGGGACTAGTGTTAGACATGCATTACGTTTTGCGCATAGGCTTTAGTGTAAGGTATACAGGGTGTTCGAAAAGTCCCGTCTCTCCCTACAAAATGTACATATTGTAATACCAATTTTATTTTTGTGTGATTAATTGTATTTATATGTGGTAGGTGTAATTTAAAGAACGAGTCACTAACAACAATTACTTTAATTACAGTAAATACAGTTACTAATCAAGAATATCTGTGTGTGCACCATCATTTTCGTAACATTTTGATATCGCTTAATTCATTAACAAATGATGGACGGTATGGTTTCATGCCGAGATCTTTTGTCATGTGATCTCTCACTGTGGACATGGGGACTGCAAGTTCTTGTGATTGCTTCCGAAGTGATTTTTTCGGTGAACGAGCCACCGATGCAATCACACCTTCACATTGTTCTGCTCGTGTTGTTGGTCTTCCCGACCGTGGTCTGTCCTTCATGGAGCCAGTTTCAAACAGCTTTTTCTCCCAGCGTAATACCGTCTTGTTTAGTGGTGCAGCCTTATTGAATCTTGTGTTGAAATCATTCTGGATATCATGCATCGCTTTGGCAGTTGTCACCTTTCATGAGCCCATGTGCTCATCACTATCCTTTCCTCCAGAGTGTAAGTGGACTGGTCTGCCATTGTTCACACAACTCTAATACCTGGAAAAGAAAAAAATGTCAATGAATCACATATAAATTCAGTTAATCACACAGAAATAAAATTGGTATTACAATATGTACATTTTGTAGGGGGTGACGGGACTTTTCGAGCACCCTGTAGTTCAAAGGTGGTCTTATACTGTCGTGATGATCCTCGCTTTCTTGTTATAGTCCAAAGTTCTGTGATATAACCTTAAACTAATTATTGTCATCTGAAGTTCAAATGAAAATAGAGAAAATGAAAAATTTTGTTGGTGGAAAAATGTCTTCCATACTACAGATAGAAATAATACTAATAAAAAAAATAACTAAAATTACAAATGATGAAAATAACGGTATCGCTGTTAACCCTTTAAAACCTAACTACGTACGACGTACGATCTTAATTTTCACGCTCGCATTTGAATGGGAGTAAAAGAAACGCCTTCTGTGGGACACACGGAGTTCCGCCCGCACATGCAGTACGTACTGAAAGGGTTAAGTGGAGCTACGGACAGTTATATATACATACATACATACATACATTATATATATTATATATATATATATATATATATATATATATATATATATATATATATATATACAGGGTGGGCCGTAAGTTTCCATACATAGGAAAATTTAAACGTTTGTTTTTATGTTTCAGATACCCTAAGAATATGCGTTTGACGAAAGAGCAACGAATTGAAATCATACTGATGGCTGGGTCGGGAAGCAGTCGCATGGTTGCAATGAACTTTAACAGACAACATGGAACGAACATCACACACGACACTGTGGCAAAACTTATTAACAAGTTTCAGAAAACTGGAAATGTTGCAGATCAACCGCGAAGTGGTCCAAGACGTACAGCCACCGATGAAGACACAACAGCTACGATACTTACAGCGCTTACACGGAGTCCCAGAAAAAGTACACGACGGTTGTCTGCAGAAAGTGGTGTCAGCAGATCGAGTATCAGGCGCATTTTGAAAGCAAACAAATGGCATCCATACAAATTGCATATGGCACAGCATTTGAGTGAAGACGACCCGGATAGACGGATGGAATTCTGTGAATGGGCATTAACCAAAGTGAACGAGGATGCAAACTTTTCAACTAAGATCTTGTTTACTGATGAAGCAAATTTTTACGTCAATGGAGAGGTTAATCGGCAAAACATACGTTATTGGAGTAATGCTAACCCTAACTGGCTGAGTCCGACGAAGATGCAAGGTGCCGGTAAAGTGATGGTGTGGGCCGGGATATGGGGTGACAGAATTATTGGACCAATTTTTGTCAGTGGAAATCTTAATGCCGAAAGGTATCTTAACATGTTGCAAGAAGAGATTTTCCCATCCCTGCTAAACGAGGAAGGTAACTTCCCAGTTTACTTCCAGCAAGATGGAGCTCCACTTCATTATGGTCTTCACGTGCGTCGGTATTTGGATCAGCAGCAGTTTCCGGATGCTTGGATTGGTCGGCGTGGTCCTGTGGAGTGGCCTCCCAGATCCCCAGATCTCACCCCCCTTGATTTCTATCTTTGGGGGCACTTGAAGGCCATGGTGTATCAGGAAAAGATACGAGACATAAATCATCTAAAGGAACGTATCACCAACGCCATTACAAGCATAACGTCAACTGTGCTAATGCGTGTTCATCAACAGTGGGGAACACGTATTGAAATGTGTTTTCAAAACAATGGCAACCATGTAGAGCATATTATATAAATAAAAATGGTTGTCCATAAAAAAATGTTTATTTTCCTATGTATGGAAACTTACGGCCCACCCTGTATATATATATAATATATATATATATAATATTATATATATATATATAATATATATATATCCCGGTAGGGTGTGTCAATTTTAGTAAAGTCAACAATTCAAAAAACTACTAGTGAACAAATGATGCATTTTTATGTGCTAAATCGAAATATGTCTTTAAAATCCAGATTTGACCACTCCTAGCTACTTATATTTGAAGTTGAAGTTTACGAAAAATCAGCAATTTTTGCGTGTTTTTTTATTGTATATAACTATATTTTACATACATTACATACAATTAAAGACATTTTGATTGTATTTCAATATTAAAACTTAGAAATATAGATAGGTTTCTTAAACTTTGCGAAGGATGCCATATATAACTACATTTTACATACATACAATTAAAGACATTTTGATTGTATTTCAATATTAAAACTTAGAAATATATATAGGTTTCTTGAACTTTGCCAAGGATGCCATGTCTACCTTGCTCTTGCTCCTGGACATGAGCTCCCTGCTGGCCACCTAGCCACTGATGTACGCCTCCCTCCTCTCTTGTGAGTAAACATGTTGTGCTGCTTCAGTTGTCATCCTTACACACCTCTCTACTGACTGTGCTTGTGTGAGGGCCATGCAGGAACTTCCATTGGTCTATCCAGAAACTCCTTGATTGCAGCAGTGGTGAGGGAGCAGGTCAGAGGAGGGTCAGTCACGCCAGAGTTCCAGTCAATAAGCTCCGAGAGTTTGGTGGCATCTGGGTTGATGTCAGGAGTCTTCCTGGGTCTGACACTGCAGTCTCCTACCTGTGTGTCCTCATCTCCTTCACCTCTGATTTCCAGTAATTTAGGGTGTGTCAATTTTAGTAAAGTCAACAATTCAAAAACTACTAATGCTCAAATGATGTCATATTATCTAGCAAACTTAGAAATATCTTTAGTGTTGTTTAAAAAAGCCATTTACCTACTTATATTTGACCAGGACGAAGGAGGACGAAGACTTCATACCAGACTCAGTCTGGTATGAAGTCTTCGTCCTCTCTCCTCCCTGCCTCCACTCATGCATTCACAATCAAAACTCCAGCATTTGTAACTATGTGAAACTTAGAAACCATACTGCACACCAAAAATAAAAAATTGACACATATCAATGGCACATTGATATACGATGCTACAGTCATATTTAGGTTA
This sequence comes from Bathynomus jamesi, assembly GCA_023014485.1. Classification (NCBI taxonomy): domain Eukaryota; kingdom Metazoa; phylum Arthropoda; class Malacostraca; order Isopoda; family Cirolanidae; genus Bathynomus; species Bathynomus jamesi. Next base: position 697,018 of record JAJOZX010001308.1, on the reverse strand, counting down.
TATTTCAAACCTTATGGTCAAATATAAGTAGGTAAATGGCTTTTTAAACACTAAAGATATTTCTAAGTTTGCTAGATAATATGACATCATTTGAGCATTAGTAGTTTTTGAATTGTTGACTTTACTTAAAAATTGACACACCCTAAATTACTGGAAATCAGAGGTGAAGGAGATGAGGACACACAGGTCGGAAACTGCAGTGTCAGACCCAGGAAGACTCCTGACATCAACCCAGATGCCACAAAACTCTCGGAGCTTATTGATTGGAACTCTGGCGTGACTGACCCTCCTCTGACCTGCTCCCTCACCACTGCTGCAATCAAGGAGTTTCTGGATAGACCAATGGAAGTTCCTGCACGGCCCTCACACACACAGTCAGTAGAGAGGTGTGTAAGGATGAAACTGAAGCAGCACAACATGTTTACTCACAAGAGAGGAGGGAGGCGTACATCAGTGGCCAGGTGGCCAGTAGGGAGCTCATGTCCAGGAACAAGAGCAAGGTAGACATGGCATCCTTGGCAAAGTTCAAGAAACCTATCTATATTTCTAAGTTTTAATATTGAAATACAATCAAACTGTCTTTAATTGTATGTAAAATGTAGTTATATACAATAACAAAAATGCTTGCAAAAATTACTTCGTAAACTTCAACTTCAAATATAAGTAGCTAGGAGTGGTCAAATCTGGATTTTAAAGCCATATTTCGATTTAGCACATAAAAATGCATCATTTGGTCACTAGTAGTTTTTTGAATTGTTGACTTTACTAAAATTGACACACCCTAAGATCCCTGGTGTCCCAAAATGAATATAGCAAAAAGAAAGTCAAATAACTTTTTTGGTAATTGAGATAATGAAATAATTTTTGTATGAATACAAGCATTAGACGTATAAGTTTTAGTTTACTTTAATTAATTCATTATGGTATTGTTTAGCTTTTTTCAAATTATTGATAAACTTGTACAGTGCTTACAAGAAGTCTCACGCCTCTGTCTCGTCCCAAGTTAGTCTGTTAGGTATAAAATGGGCGGTCCTTATGGCAGCGGAGGTGTGTTCGGATTGGTGCACATAACTGCTCTAACCCAATCAATGACGTCATTAGTAGGTCACTTCTGCTACATTTTAGGGTTTAAAATACGAATGATTAAGAAGCAGAATCAGCAAGTTGTGGGATGTTGGGATGGTTATGGAGCAATCCTAGTCATCATAATATTAGCTGGGCATTACATTATACCGTCTCAATATATACTGTAGACTATAGAGAACGACTAATTCGGCGGTCCTTATGGCAGCGGAGGTGTGTTCGGATTGGTGCACATAACTGCTCTAACCCAATCAATGACGTCATTATTAGGTCACTTCTGCTACATTTTAATGTTTAAAATACAAATGATTAAGAAGCAGAATGAGCAAGTTTCGGGATGTTGGGATGGTTACGGAGCCATCCTAGTCATCATAATATTAGCTGGGCATTACATTATACCGTCTCAATATATACTGTAGACCAGAGCTTTCCAAACTTTTCACGTTGGCGACACACTATTTAAGCATAAAAATTTTCACGACACATTAATTAATTTTTGTTATCAAATATCAGATAATTTTTTAGTAGGTGGTTTATCTTGTAGCCGATTTTGTTGATAGAAAAATCAAAATTTTCAAAATCCAAAACACTAATGTGTCGCGACACACTGTTTGGAAAGCTCTGCTGTAGACTATAGAGAACGACTAATTCCGCAAATATCCCAAATCATGGCATGATACCTGTTATTTTGACGCAGGTCTAAATTATTTGCTCAAATGCAATTATTGATATTAAGTAATTGTTGGGAATTGTTGTCAATATTGTTGTTTGTGATACATATCCTACGTGAAGAATCTAATGACCAAATTCCTCAGTGAACCTCTCACGTGCTCGCATTTCGAGGAAGTCACGGTCGTCTCACTAATAGATAGTTTATCCATTGTTTTAAGTGGTAACCTATTAAGCGAACTATGTTAAACCTATTCCATCTTATGAAAGTCATTAGGCTAAAGCAAGACTGGTGGGCCGTGAATCAGAGAAATTTGATTTGTTCATCGTAATTATTACGTAATATAGTATACTGTATATATAGTAGTATATAAGAGTTTATTGGTAGCATATCATATGACAATTCCTATAAACATGTGATGACCTCGATGTGCCAGTTTTTATTTTTTTCCTGAAACTATTACCTTTTCATAGTTTGTTTCAACAATGCATATATTATCTCCACGAGCGTAGACATTGCAAGAAAAGATTCTAACTAAGGAGAAGTAAAGTTGGGTGCTGGTTAAGTGTGCGGTCTACCTACGATTGGTTAGGTTTAATCATGATATTTTCGTTAAAACTAACGAAAATATCATGACTAAACCTAACCAATCGTCAAGGGCGATTGACAGTGGGATGTAAACAAACAATTAGTAAACAAGATAAGAAGCTATAATTAAAAGGTAGACCGCCGAATCGTAGATAGACCGCACACTTAACCAGCACCTAAAGTTCTTTCATAGTCACAATATATACTTTTATAGATGTCAAACAAAAATATAATAAAATTCTATATTAACATAAATATATATTCGATACGCATTTACGTCAAAGCTTTAACATCAGTATTTCGTATACCTTCCTCCAGCATCAATAATTTCTTGCAATCGTTGCGGCATAGAAGAGGCCAGATTGTAGGGAATGTTTGGTGTTCGGCGTAAGCTCTCCCAACTATTACTCGTGTGAGCTAAAAGTGCTTCAAATGTTCTTTCATTGTGTTGCTCCCATTCTTTAATCATTATTGCCCAAAGGTTTTCAATCGGATTCAAATCAGGAGACCGTGGTGGCAGAATTAGATTAATAATCTCTGGGTGATCTTCGTACCACGCTCTCACAACGTTACTCCTATGAATGGGACTGTTATCTTCCATTGATGTGACCACTACGTTTGCTCGGGAAAACGTTTCCTTCTTCATAGCGTTTTCCGCGCTGCCTCCAACAATGCAGGGAACCATGACTATCTGTTGAAAATGTTTTTTCGTCACAGTACACAACTTTTCTCCAGAATTCTTCCTCCTGCGGCAAGTATTGCAAGGCAAATCCCATCCGCGCCTCTTTATGCTCAATCGTCAATGCAGGTTTTATAGCTGGACGGCGAGAAAATACCCTGCCTCCTGAAGTCTGTTGTTCACTGTATTTGCGCTGCAACGAAGGTTCAGGTCTCTGTAAATATGCGTCGCTGGAACAAACGGATGCTCTCTGGCATGATTAACAATCGCAGCATCTTCCTCTTGAAATGTTGAACGCGGAGGACCAGACCTCGGCAAAGTAGCGATTGAGTTTTCTGCTTCATACTGATGAATCCACCGTTCCACAGTGCTTCGATGAACGTCTAGTCGTCTTGATATTTCTCTTATTGGCACACCATATTCATGCAATGTCACCATTGCTCCCCGCATTGCCTGCGTCGTCTCGTGGTGCACAGACGGCCTTTCCATCTTTGTGTAAATAGCTTATGTGAAGCGTGCTGGGACGATAAAGAAAATGAGGATACCATGCACCTCTTCTGAAATTGATTTCGGTTCTGAAGGGTACCAACCCTTCAGAATGGTAATAATAATCAGCCAATTTCCTATTTTGTTGAACATTTGCATAAAAAATTCGTCTTAAAAGCCAAGGATCCAAAGATTGTCAGCAATAGTTTATATCCCAACTGAATATAGTCAGCCATCAACAGTATAATCATATTTTATTTCCATAACTACTCATGACTACTCTGTCATAGTAAATAACCTTATTATGACTTAGGTAGTAGTGGTAATTCTGAGTGGCGGCCTCTAGCCACATACGTTAAACCTATCAGTGCGTCTAAGACCAGACTCTTCTGTTTCTGTCAATTCATTGTTTGTTTAAAGTATTTTGTTCTTTGTCTTTCTAGGTCTAGGGCATTAAAATAAATATTTGAGTTTGTTTAGCATTTCACATGAATTTCTCCTCTCCCTTAACCCATCCCCGCGTTCATTTTAGCCCCCTCTCTCCCTTTTCTCCTCCCTTCGTAATTCCCCACCCAACCTCGTTTCCTTCGACATAGCAACGCTTACCTCCATCCTCATTCCACTTCCTTCATTAAACATATTATCGCTTTTACTGTCCCTTCCTTCCATTCTTCAATGCCAGCGTTCTTAAACCTAGCACATAAATTATGTAATATGGAATCTAACACCTTAAATCTCTACGCATTCATGTTACTTGAAGAAGACGCCTGACTTAGGAGAATCTAAGTGTTGAGAGTGGGCTTGGAAGTAGTCTATAGATTATTACAGATGACCTTGAACGCTCCAACTATTTAAAAATTATTATTTATTACGCACATCATATGGCATAATACACACATGAATTTAAGTATCTCTTACACTATAGGAATGGAATTGAATCCTACCAGAGTTAAAAAGTCGCAAAATATGATAGATTAGTTTGTATTAAGAGGTCACTAAGAGAAAAGGATTTGGGGTAGAGCGGAAGGCAGAGAGTATATTTTCCCAGAGTTTCGGTTATTATTAACGTTATATGGATACATTGCCGATGTCCCTGCTGAAGACCTCTGATGGGATGCGGTGTGATCAGAGAGAGAGAGAGAGAGAGAGAGAGAGATTTTAAATCACATCTTTTAAATGGTTTGTGGGTAAGGGCTTCATGCATGTTATTTTAGTCCAGGGTAGTTTATGTGGAGGTGTTAACGTAACTTGCACTTGGGACTGTTAATTGTAAGACAACGACCATAGCTGGGACTGAGACAGGTTATCCCCTGCATACTCTATATATATCTATATACAGTATGTCTCTATATATAAATAGATCGAGTGATTAACACAAAAATAGATGTGGACGTCATTGATGGGGTTAGAGCAATTATGTGCACCAATCTGAACACACCTCCGCTGCCATAAGGACCGCCCATTTTATACCTAACAGACTAGCTTGGGACGAGACAGAGGCGTGAGACTTCTTGTAAGCACTGTACATGTCGTCCATTCTTTACTGTGATCAGTTGTATGCGGCGTTCAAATTCTCGAAAAGCTTTTTCCAGCACGACTGTAGGGATGGATGTCACTGCATCAACAATACGATGCTTAAGTTCTTCAATGTCTCTTGGTTTGCTAGTGTAGACTTTACTTTTCAGAAAACCCCATAGATAAAAATCCAAAGGTTTTAAGTCGGGTGAACGGGCCGGCCATTTAATAGGTCCTCCCCGACCAATCCATCGTCCAGGGAAAGTTTCATTTAAAAACACTTTAACATTGCGAGCAAAGTGAGGGGGTGCTCCATCCTGTTAAAAGAAAGCTCTTCGTAGCAGGCCAGGATTTTCCTGCAATTGTGGAATAAAGAACTCTCGTAACATGTTAAGGTACGAAATGCCAGTGACAGTGCGTTCATCAAAAAAATAGGGTCCATAAATGCGGGAACTTGACAGGTCACACGATACGCTAACTTTAGGTGATTCCCTTTCATGTTCATACAGCTCATGAGGATATTCCTCTTCCCAAATCCTACAATTGTGCCGATTAACATTGCCCGATATATGAAATGTAGCCTTGTCATTATTCTGGAAAATGGGGTTTATTCTGAAAAGAAAAGAAAGTGACAAGCAATATTCGCAACCAACTAAAATTTATACGTTTAACCCTTGCATTCCTGTAAAAACCATTTCATTATCTCAGTTACCAAAAACGTTATTTGACTTTCTTTTTGCTATATTCATTTTGGGACACCCGTTATGTGTACACACACACACACACACACACACCACACACACGTATATATAAATATAAAGAACGACGCTTGTTTAGAAGTGTGTTCGCACAAGAGGAGGAGAGAAAACGAGCAATGAAAAATGAGTCACCACCCGGAATTCCGGGCATTCGATTCCGCTCGTACGTAGGAGAATTACGAGTTCTGATTCTTTGTGGCCCTTGGTGTAATGGTTATCATATCTGACCGGCAATCGGATGATCCCGGGTTCGATTCCTGGGAGGTGCCTCATTTTTCATTGCTCGTTTTCTCTCCTCCTCCTCTTGTGCGGACACTCTTCTAAACAAGCGTCGTTCTTTACATTAATTATACTGTGTGTCGTTTGCAGTTAAAATACATATATATATATACATATATATACTGTATATACGGGACTTTTTTTTAGGTTGTATGAAATGTAATCCTTATTCGCACCCTTCTTTTTTACCCCTTATTTCCATTGAAAATATTTTTCACTCTTCACGGAAATTGGAGGAATTAAAATGGTAAGAGGTGTTCCCGAACCTCCATATTTTATCCTATACTGCTTTTTCTCTTATTTCGAAATTAAATTTCTCGAGAATGCGAACACATTTATCAGAATTAATAGCACCGCTGCATCCAAAGAATATTAATTTACAGATACCTTTTTTTTAAAACTTAAGTTACTTTATAGATTTTTTTTTGCGCGGGTTTTAAATTTTGTTTTGCTTTTGGGAGACAGAACTAATTAGGTTAGGTAATGGCGCATGAGCATAGAAGGCTTTATGCGGGCTTCCTTTGAAACCTCTTTTTACGATATTATTTTCATTACCATAATTATTAAATAATTTAATTAATTTGGAGAGCCACCTTCGTAATTTTTTTTCAAGTCTTTAATGTTTGGATTGTCCATGCTCTCAAAAAGTTAATTAAATTGTAAACTCCCTTTTTAGTAAATGACAGATTAGATTTAATCTTTTAGAAATTTAGAATATAGAGTAACATAAAAGGCAAAATGTATTTTGTTTTGCAAGTGGTCTGTCTGGCCTCGAGGCTAAAACGTTTTCTCGGTAGGTAGAAGGAAATTTTAAATTTAAGTTTTAAATATGCGTGTATAGACCGATTACTAAGTAAATTGTATTTTATTTTCTTCCATACCGTTATCGTGGATAACCTATATTGTTCCTCTCATTTTTTATATAATTATTTAAAAGTTATTTAAAGATATTTCACAATAAAGGATATAACAAAACTATGAATTATGAAGGGAAGTTCCTTTTTGTAGTATATATAAAATAGGGCTGAATAATAAAACATGAATCGTGACACATTCTGGAGGCGATGTCGCTAAACTGCATAAAGAGTTCTTTTTTTATATTTTTTTTATGCAGGAAGGAGGGGCCAAGGGCAAGAAGAGAGCCAAAATCAAGGTCTGGGGTTTTCGAGATGCCTAGACACTCTGCTTTTGAAAGATGGGTAGTCATAGACAGGAGGAAAGATGGATTAAGGAAGATTGTTCCAGAGTTGACCGGTTGAGTAGATGAAAGACTGAAGATACCGATTAACCCATGCATTAGATAGTTGGACAGAATAGGAATGAGAAAGTGTAGAAAGTCTGGTATTGCGTGCTCTCCTTAAAGTAGGAAGCATGCAGTTAGAGAGTTCAGAAGAGCGATGTCCGTTATGATAGCGATAGTAAAGAGAGAGTGAGGCAACATTGCGGCGAAGAGAGAGAGATTGAAGACAATCGGTAAGAGGCGGGGAATTGATGAGACAAAAAGCCTTTGATTCTACCCGGTCAAGTAGGGCTGTGTGGGTTGAACCACCCCACACATGAGAAGCATACTCCATACACGGGCGAACAAGACCCCTGTACACTGTACAGAGACAGCGACTGAGTGGGGGTGAAGGGACCGCGGAGGCGCTACAGCACACCTAACCTCTTAGAAGCTGTTGTAGAAAGAGAGTATATGTGATCTTTCCAGGAAAGATCGTGAGAAAAGGAAACGCCAAGAATGTTAAGAGAAGAGGAAGGATAAATTTGTGTGTTGTTGAAGGAAAGGGGATAGTCGTACGGAAGATTGTGACGAGTAGACAAATGGAGGAACTGAGTTTTTGCGGCATTGAAAGCCACAAGGTTTTCTCTGCCTCAGTCAGATATAGCAGAAAGATCAGAGGTCAGGTGCCCCATAGCCGACTCACGCGAATCATGAAGCGACTGCTGTGAGGAACGCTTTGGGAAGCGGGTGGAGAAGTAAAGAGTGGAATCATCGGCGTAGGAGTGAATAGGACAGGAAGTGCGAATTAAATGATCATTAATAAATAAAAGGAAAAGAGTGGGTGACAGGACAGAACCCTGAGGAACATCACTATTAATAGCTTTAGGAGAAGAACAGTGGCCATATACAACTGCAAATATAGATCGGCCAGAAAGGAAATTAGAGATGAAGGCACAGATAGAAGGATAGAAACCGAAGAAGGGCAGTTTGGAAATTAAAGATTTGTGCCAGACTTTATCAAAAGCTTTCGATATGTCTAGCGCAATAGCAAAAGTTTTTCAGAAATCCCGAAAGGAGGATGACCAAAAGTCAGAGAGATATGAAAGAAGATCTTCAGTAGAGCGTCTCTTGCGGAATCCATACTGACGATATGAAAGAAGATTGTGAGAAGAAAGGTGTTTAAGAATGTTCCTATTAAGGATAGATTCAGAAACTTTGGAAAGGCAAGAAATCAAAGCAGTTGGACGATAGTTGGAGGGGTTGAGAGCGGTCACCCTTCTTTGGGACAGGCTGAATGAAAGCGAATTTCCAGCAAGAAGAAAACGTACCAGATGAAAGACAAAGACAAAAGAGTTTGCCTATTCAGGGTGTCAGCACAGAAGCACGGTTCTTAAGAACAACAGGAGGACCACCATCGAGACAATACACCTTCCTAGAGTAGAGCCTAGATAGAGCAGAAAGAACATCTTTGCAAGAGATTCTAATTTCAGACATAATAAAGTCAGAGGGAGGAGGAGATGAAGGAACAGCACCGGAATCGTCCAGGGTTGAATTGGAGGCGAAAGTTTGAGCGAAGAGTTCAGCTTTGTCAAGAGAAGAGACGGCACCTGTGCGTCGGAATGGATGAGAGGAGGGAAAGAAGAGGAAGTAAAGTTGTTGAAGAGGTTCTTAGCTAGATGCCAGAAAGAATAAGAAGAATTAGAATTGGATAGATTTTCACATTTTTGTCGGATGAAGGAAGTTTTGGCGAGTCGAAGAACAGATTTTGCACGATTCCGGGCAGAAATATAACCCGAGTGAGAGTCAGGAGTTGGACTTTAAACTATAATTTTTCGGTGCAAGTTGTTTTCATACATTTGTTTAAGTCCAGTTGGGTGAGAAAGCATAAATAAAATTTTTTTATGCAGGAAGGAGGGGCCAAGGACGAACGCCCGCAAAAATGTCCCACCATAGATTGAAAAGGAAAGAGCCGAAATCAAGATCTCCAAGGCTGTTAAAAACATATATACACTTTTTTTTTATTTTGAACAGATTGTGTAGTAAAATGTATGTATATGTAGGGAAGAATAGATGGAAAAGTGTGTGTGTGTGTGTGTGTGAGAACATGCTGGATTGATTATAGGGTAGGTGAGACACTGAAAAAGATCAGCTAAAGGGGACAGTGACAAGAAAAACGGAAGTACCAGCATTTCCTGTTTCCTGCCTAACGTCCTCTCCCTCCCCGAAGTACTCCCCTGGTCGATTGGTGTCAACAATCTCCTCCTATAATTGCTTATACAAGCTGTCCAAGCAGTTTCGCCTGCATGTTTCGATAAGAAAATCATAACTTCTCGAGTATTAAGCCACAGCAACGACTTCCTCTTATTTTAAAGTTTGAAATTTTGAAAGACGAAGCTTCCGGTTCAAAAATTTATATATATATATAGTATAATATGAATAGAAACGACGTGTGCAGAGACGCTCCTTATTTACGTCGTTTCTATTCATTTATATACTGCGTGGTCATTGCAGTTAAATATATATATATAATATATTATATATATATATATATATAATATATATATATTAGACTGACCCAAAAAGTAGATTTTTCAAAATTCAAAAGTCTTATCCCAAAACATTGTTACCTATGTTGAGAAAACTCCAAATATAAACTTTCAGCTAATTCGGAATATTTTTAGGAGTGCCGCACGGAACTTGAAGTTTCATCGTAATGGGAATAATTCTACGGTTGGCAGAAAAAGTAGTAGAACGGAAGAAAATAGTTGCAACTGTGCCCGAACTATCTGCTTCGAATGTCAGCAATGCTGATGAAGAACCTGATACATCCTATTCCCTTAAAAAGAAACGGTCCAGGAATGGCTAGCAATAACAATGGACCAGACCAAGATGACTGACCTCCAAGCCGTCTTCGTACTGTCAGCTGCTGCTACTTCTCTGGAGCATGATTTGAACGAACTGAAGCACATTACAGAGAAAGAGAATGGAAGCACGCAAGAAGATCGTTAACGACATCAAGCAGTCTTTTGAGCCAGATACTCCCCTCATCGTCCATTGGGACGGGAAATTACTTCCGAACCTGACCGGGGATAACAATGTAGAGCGACTACCTGTTCTTGTGTCTGCGGGAGGGACATCGAAACTTCTCGCAGTGCCCAAGCTCGTCTCAGGTAAAGGAGAACATATTGCAACGGCTGTAGTAGACTGCTGAGACGATTGGGAATTGCGCGATCGTGTACAGGCGATGTGCTTTGACACCACTGCAAGCAATACTGGAGCAAGCAATACTGGAGCTTGTACATTCATCGAAAGCAAATTTAAAAGACAGCTCCTTGGAATCGCGTACGGCCACTACATCAATGAAATTGTCGTATCATGTGTCTTCGACAATTGTTGGTACCATCTCTGGGCCGGACATCACACTCTTCAATCGATTTAACAAGAACTGGAAGTCGATAGACAAGGAGCGCTTTGAAACTGCAGAAGCCGAGATCCCAGGGAGGGATGAAATTATTGCTACCTGCAAGCGAAACCGCCGTCATTCAACCTCGTGCCGATTATAGGGCGCTCCTTGAATTAACAGTCATCTAGCTGGGCGATGTTCCTCCTCGTGGAGTCAGATTTTGCCAACCCGGAGCTAAATGCTAGATGGAGGGCACGAGTTATATACATACTATCAAGATCTGTCTTTTTCGTTCACAATTTCGAATGACCGCACGAGAGCGAACTGGGATGCAACATTTTGCAATGTATGGAGTACGCCACTACGTACCTGCATGGTTTGTGGCCCCTCTCACTGCATCCGCTCCTGCAAACGACTTCTCACTTCTCCAGCAGCTACTGGCATGAGGACAATGAAATATCAGCGGCGGCATCTACAGCGGTCTCCCGCCACCTGTGGTATCTCAGTGAGGAACTTATTGCCCTCATTCTTTGACGAGGACACGTCACTAGAAGTAAGTCGGGATATGGTACAGGCGTTGGATGTGGAAGGTTCTGAGAACTCGCTCAAGTGGATAAACCTGGAACTTTCACTACCCGTTCTACAGGAAAAAACGATAGTCAGCTTCGTCACTAGCTCTACCCGCAAGTTCTTTGAGAAATTATCACTTTCATCGGCTTTTCTCGAAACAGATCCGGAAGAGTGGAAGGGCAGAGCAGACTACCAGACCGCTCGTAATTACGTGAAGTCAATGAGTGTGGTAAGCGACAATGTTGAGAGGGCTGTAGCTTTGAATCAGGACTTCAAAGAGTCATTTGATGGAGAATGAAGATCAGGCTCAGTACTTCCTCCACGTCGCGACGTGGAGAGACATCGCCAGCAGTTCTCTGTGGTGAAAATATCAACTGTGAAACAGGGACTGCGACCTAGGCAATGAAAATCCAAGATTTAAAGATCAGAAACAGTGGAGTATACCTACTGGGAAAACCACTATAAAAAATGTGCAGAGTGTGGCTGCCTCATGGGTGGTGTGGAAACGCTACAAACAATGATAATGAAGTTTGGACAAAAATATTCAAGTTATGATCAAACTCATGTTTGCTATAGAGTACACCGGTATGACAATAACGGTGAAACTTCGACCCTTGTGCGGCACGTTTATTTTAAATTAAAAAAAAAAAAAAACACCATTACACTTTGGGCCGGTCTAATATACACACACACACACACACACACACACATATATATATATTATGCGCCTCGGATGGATATATGGATGCGCCTCGATGGTGTAGTGGTTAGCGTCGCTGACTACGAATCCATCGGCCCCGGGTTCGAAACCCGGTGGCGGCAGCCGGCGCGCAGCAAAACCCAGCTGTTTATCCTTCCACACAATAAAATGGTTGGTAGAAAAATGGGTACCCTGCGTGGCCTAGTGGTTAAGACGCTGGGCTGCTGGTGGGGCGTGGTTCGGATTCCACGTTAAACTGTAGGTCTAAGGTGGAGTGAAAAGCTTGACCTTCGTCAGAATGAACAATTCGGGCGGAAGCTAACCAAAGTTTATCCTTCTATCACTGTAATAGGTATTATATCGTATGCAATACAGCTCCACCGCCTCTGGGTCACCCCCATCCACGAGCTGATGGATGAGTACTATCCGTTCTACAACGGGGGTGTCATGGTTGGCGACCACTCATTGTCGCCCAATCAAAGAGCTTTTTCTGGCATCCGGAAACTTCCGGCGATGCTCCGACACTACTTGCAGCAGATACTGCAGCTGCTCCTCGTCTTTGGTGTGGCTGCCGCTGTACTGTTGGACGAGGGCCACAGCTGGCTCGGCGTGGTCATTCACTACCCTGAGGTTTTCCACAACCCTAAGCGCCGCCTGAATCTCCTCCATTTTTTCCCATTCATCCGGATCTTTGTTCAAGAAACCTGCAGACAATTGCAGTCGTTCGAAGAACCTCATCGAATTCTTCGTCTCAAGGCTCTCCAAAGACGAACTGAGAGGCGGGTTGACACGCTTTGGAATCTGCTCTCCACCCTCTTTCTTGTATAGGGCTGCGACCATCCGACGTTTCGTTACAGATGGAACATCGGCATCGAAGAAGGCCAATGGAATCATTTCCTCAGAGAGGTACCAAAGCTGTCCTGCCAGCTTCTGACAAGCTGCTTTGGAGATCTTTTGTTGTGGATACGACCTCAATGATTCCAAGAGGCAAAAGTCCTGGGCTGGAGCGGAAGCGGCCATCGGAGCAGTTAATTATGCCTTCAGGTAGACTGTCACAGCGAAGATGCTAATGTCTTGCAAGCATGTTTTTTCTTTCGGTGTGAGATGTTGTAATTGCTCCAGGAACATCCACATCTTGATAGAATACAGGACCTTGCACATCCAGCGAGCGTGATGCATCGCACCTGGGCGCTTAAATCGAATCGGCGATTCAAGATTTCCACCAAGGAAGAAAATGGAAAGTTTCAAAAATTCCTTGTAATCGTCTCGGTACGTTTCGCGCTGGATTTGGTCTTTGGCGAACTTCAGAAGTTCTTTTCTGACTGGTAATAGGGATGGACCAACAGTGGGGTCGTAGACACCTGTTTGGAACTTGCTTTTGTCGATGTAGTTCCACTGTTGCTGGAATCTCTTGAATAGCAGAACTTTAGGACCAGAAATTGCGTCATGACACGCCGTGAACGCGGCAGCGACAACTAGCTCCATGATATGGTGCCTGCATGCAAAGTAGAGCAGCTTTTTCTGCAACTTCTGCTCTAGACGCAAACAACATCCTGAGTGACGGCCAGTGTTAGCAGCGGCAGTGTCGAAACACATCCCCACCACTCTTTCACTTAGTCCCCAAAGTTGCAAGAGATCGGACACCATTTGTGCCTGCTGTTGCCCATTTCCCGAAGCTATTTTTGGCACTCCCAAGAGCTGGCAGTTGCCATCTGAGGTGGACACTAAGAGGGGAAGCCGGTCCACCTGCTCGTTGTTGGTATTTAGCAGAAGCTTTCCGTCCCAGTGCATCACCACTGGTCCGGAATGGAATGCTTTTTGGACCGATTCAGCCTGCTGCCTGCGATGATGCTCTCGACTGCGCTTCACAGAGGATCGGCTGAGAGTCAGTTCCTCGAGGTTTTGGCCAAGGCTGCGAGCTGTTTCCGATACAACGTAAAGCGCTATCCAGTCGCTCACCCCGTCCTGTCTAAGGCTGAAGATAATTCTGAGTTGAAAATATTCTTGGTCTGGCGTGTCCTTTTTTGGAGAAGGACAACCTCCAGTGGCTCCCTCAAGAAACTCGTCATCGGCAGAGCTTGAAGAAGCAAGTTCGGCTGTTTAGGATGTCGATTCTTGCTCTTCGACTGCTTTCCTCTTTCGGACGTCTTCCTCTGCTTTCCGCTTCGCAACCTTCTCCGCCAATTTTTTGTCGACGGAGCCCATTGTGTCACGCCGACCGGACTCTCTTTGAGCGAAAAGGAACTCGCGATCTTCTTGAAATTGGATCGTCTGGAGAGCGTTTCCATGTGCAATGTCGAACAAATTGTTCAGCTTGCTTTTGAAAGACGTCTCGTTTTGGACTTGTTTTAGATTTCGCCTTCCCTTGTTCTTTTTCAAAGCCTGCCACTCTTTGAACAAGACCAAAAGCTTCTCCAAACACTTTCGGCGTGTTGGTATGCGGACTCTTTCCCAAAATGAGTAAACTTCCTCCAGCACTTCTTCGGCGCTTTTTTTGGTGTCTTTCTTATTCACAACATGATGGTGCAAAAAAACACATAGGACCTGGCCATTTGAAGGCAGTTTACTGCCTAAAATCTCTTGGTCCGGTTTGTCCAACAAGTAAAAACCACGTGTTTTTGACATGACCGTCACCGTAAGTAAATGTAACCAATATAAACCAATGTATGGCATACCAATATCTATTAAAATCTATTTCATATAGCTATATTTAACACTCCAACCTCTGAAAGAGCAGAAAACGGCATTAATTAGGACCTGCAATAGATCATAGTAATGAGTGACTCAGAGAAGAATATATAACCCCATGAGCGACCACTAATTATGAACCGATGTGAGTGAAATTTTTTACAATTTATTTCCTGCTATAGTGACACAAATTAGGCGGGTGGGAGCTGGAAAATCGAAAGTTCGATTTTATGGACCACCCTAATATATATACAGGGTGGGTTAAAAAAAAGTGACCCTTTAGAGGTAAACTGTTATATTAAAAAAAGTAAGGGGACTACAGCTCCCAAACTTCATAGATGCATGTTGTTCGTCTTAATTGAGAAGTTGCTCGATGTGTCCCCCTTCCTGCTCAACGCAGACCTCCAAACGTGGACGCCACTGATCAATACACCTGTTTACATATCGTTGAGACACCTTCTCCCAGACGAACAGAATTCTTTCCCGTAGTTCATCTATCTCGCTTATACTGGTACCAGGGATGTAAACTTTGGACTTCAGGGCTTCCCAAACACCATAATCTAGTGGTGAAAGATGGGCTACTAGCCGGCCACATATTGGGTTCAATAAAATCCAGTGTTTCGTTCTCAAGGAATATGACAGTTTGGCGTGCTCTGTGAGCAGGGGCTCCATCTTGTTGGAAAGTATATCTTTCACTCTATTTAACTGGTATTCGACGAATTAGTGGTGAAAGACCTAATTTCCAACAATTATTGGTAGGACTAGACTTTTCTGCTGCGGAAGCTCCTCCAGATGATTCCCATTATTTTTCTAGCCGTTGTGATTTTGATTTTATAGTGCTCTCTGAATTCTGCATCCGACGACATTATTACTCCAAGATCCCTGAGTTGTGGATTTGGTGTTATCTGTTTGGCTTGCATAGTTTTGTACCCTTTTTTCTGTAGCTCCTTCTTATTACCATATCTTAGAAGTTGGAATTTTTCTTCGTTGAACTTCAGATTGTCGCCTTCTGCCCACTGGAATAATGCTTCACTGTCGTTTTGCAATTTTCTTATGTCATCTTCGTTCAGTATTTCCTTACATATCTTTGTGTCATCTGCGAAGCATGATACAATACTGTCCTTAATATCTGCAATCATTATTATGAACAGCAAGGGAACTAATACTGTCCCTTGTGGGACAGAGCTCACGACTTCTGAGACTAACCATTTAACTCCGTTTACCACCACTCTTTGTGTTCTTTGCGTAGAAGAAATTAAATATCCACCTTCCTAACTTTCCGGTAATTCCTTTATTCTTACGTTTGTGTAAGGCTTTAGCAAAGTCCATATATATTATCATACATCTATGTTTTGTCCTCGATACAATGTTTCTAATATTTTCTCCTGGTGGTCTAGTAGCTGTGACAGGCATGATCTTCCTGCCCTGAAGCCATGTTGATTTAGGTTGCATAAGTCTTTTTCTTGTAGGTAGTACGTAGTTTTGCCTCTATACGTTCAAAACACTTTATAAGGTGTGAGGTGAGAGCCACTGGCCGATAATTTGGGGGCATTGCTCTGTTACCACCTTTAAATAGGGGGGCAACGTTCGCGTTCTTTAAGGGGAGTGGAATTTATCCTGTGTCGAGTGATTTCCTCCATAGTAAGTATAGCGGTTTGGCAATATTCTCTTTCCATTTCTTCAGAAATGTGGCACTCCATATGTCTGGCCCTGCCGCTGAATTGTCTCGCATCTGTGATAAGGCCGTAATTACATCTCCTTCCGTGAACTCGAAGTCCATTAATAGGTTTGTGCCAGAATTTGTTCTTGGTTGATCTGTATCTATGTCGAAAAATTCATCTGGGTTTTTCCATCTCGGACTTAGGGGTGCTAAACAGAGTTAAATTATTCCCTAAGCAGTTCACTTATTTCTTTCGGGTCATTTGTGTATTCGGCCTCCCCGTCTATCAACGGACCAATACTCTCCTTACACTGCATTTTCCTTTTCGCAAACGTGTAGAAATATTTTGGGTTATTTTTTGTTTTCTGCTACCTTGTTTTCCTCCTCGTTTGTCTTATGTATGAATGTTTGCTTTAGGTCCATTTCTATTTCGCTAAGTTTCCTCTCTAGTTTGAGTCTCTTCGCATCAATTCTGCATCTGTGGAGATGTTTTACGGTT
The DNA here is from genome assembly GCA_023014485.1 of Bathynomus jamesi. Lineage (NCBI taxonomy): Eukaryota > Metazoa > Arthropoda > Malacostraca > Isopoda > Cirolanidae > Bathynomus > Bathynomus jamesi. Next base: position 680,218 of record JAJOZX010001308.1, on the reverse strand, counting down.
TGTCTTCGTTGCCTGAATAGTGTCCTGATTTTCCTCTCGAGCTTGCTACGTTTTCTTTCCTGTCTCTCTGGAATATATTTCAGTATTATAGGTTTGGTTTCAGTCTCTATTATACATAGTATTTCTTGTGGAGTCTTCTCGTGAAGTAGCAATTCCCAATTTACCTCCTTTAAATCTTTATTTACGTTTCCCCAATTTACTTTCTTTGAATTATGTTTATGCCTTCAAATATTCCATCTGCCTCTCTAGGATAGGATGCGTTTTCGGCCCTCTGGGTGCTAACTTCAATTGTAAATCGATGAGGTTATGGTCGGAGAATTTTGTGTGCGTTACTTTTTTATTTATTATTATCTCGTTATTTGTCCAGATTAAATCCAAAACGTTATATATATATATATATATATATATATATATATATATATATATATATACAGGGTGTACATAAAGTCAGGATCTATTTTTGTGAAATAATTATTTTTTCTATTTTTCTTTTCAGAAGCCCTTAGAATGAATACAGAAGAGCGTGTGGCAATAGTAATTTGGCGAATCGAGGGAAAGAAATACAATGACATCAGAGAGAAGTTTAGAAGGAGATTTCATAAGCCGGGGCCAATAGACAAGACAATACGAAAATTGGTGAACAAATTTAAACGAACGGCATCTGTAAATGATGAAGCAAGATCAGGACGACCGTGTATGTCAGATCTTACCGTGAATGCAGTACGCGGAATTATCAATGAGGAGCCACGTACGTCCGTTCGTGCTGCATCACACAGACTCGGCCTCCCGACGTCATTTGTGCACAAAATTCTGAAAGTTAATTTGCAGAAGAAAAGCTATCATTTGCAGGTTTTACATGATTTACATGAGGAAGATTTCCCTCGACGAAGTGCTGTGTGTGCTGATCTCGTAGAACAAATCTGGAGTGATAATTTAATGGACAACATTCTCTTTAGTGATGAAGCCACTTTCCATAAGTGTGGAAAAGTAAATCGCCATAACTGTCGAATTTGGGCAGATGAAAGACCGAATGATTTCGTCCAAAATTGGGAAAGAGACTCACCTAGAGTTAATGTCTGGATGGGTTTAACAAAATCTAAGGTTTATGGTCCTTTTTTCTTTGCTGAAGCTACAGTTACGGGGCTTATTTATCTGGACATGTTGCAGCAATTCCTTGAACCTCAGCTGATTGGGGATAGGATTGTTAGTACCGTCGTCTATCAACATGATGGTGCTCCTTGTCACTATGGCAAAATTGTTCAGGATTATCTAAATGGACGTTTTCCAAATCGCTGGATCGGACGCGGAAGCAACAGACCTTGGCCAGCGAGATCACCAGATTTAACCCCTTTAGATTTCTTTGCATGGGGCTTTATCAAATCGCACGTCTATCAGACGAAGATTACGAGTCTTGAAAACTTACGTACACGTATACGAACTGCTGCAGATAACATAACCCCGCAAATGCTCCAGAATGTGTTAGAAATGCTGCGGAACGATTTGAGCTGTGCAGGGATACTGATGGGCGTCACGTCGAATCCTACTCTTAATTATTTAATAAATGTTACCACTTTATCATTTTATGATTGAATTCCATATAATTTCCAAGTGCTTCACAAAAATAGATCCTGACTTTATGTACACCCTGTATATATATATATATTAGTGATGGATGTAGCGGTTGTCATTTTTCATAGCTCTGCGGTTGCGGAGCTTGCAAATAGAGCTCCGCGCGGTTGCGGTTATGTACCCTATAACATCATAATATTACCTAAGAATAAGCAGCACAATAAAATATCGCGTCTTAGTCACACTTTTCACAGTCTACAATATAATGACTATAATCTAAACTGTAAAAAGTGTGTTTACAGGATGCGGGACGAGGACCCAACGCGTTTTGTGTCCCACCAACCACTTTCCCCAACCACCGCCCATTCGAAAGTGGTGTATATAATTATAATATATTATATATATACACACACACACTATTTAATCCTTATATTTAAATTAAATTGCTGGAGACTGTATTTCAAAAATAAAAGTTTTTCAGCTTTGTCCTCCTTCGGCCTATTCCTTTTTTCATCGTAGATGATCCCTGCTCCACTAAATAATTGTTCACTACGAACACTTGAGGGAGGACATCTAAGGACTTTTTTGCACCCTTGAGTGAAGGCATGAGGCATGACAGGAACAGCATTTGGCGACGTTTATAGCATTTGTAGCTATTACACTAGCATTTATAGGATTTCATTTGTGCAAAAAATTCTGAAAGTTAATTTGCAGAAGAAAAGCTATCATTTGCAGGTTTTACATGATTTACATGAGGAAGATTTCCCTCGACGAAGTGCTGTGTGTGCTGATCTCGTAGAACAAATCTGGAGTGATAATTTAATGGACAACATTCTCTTTAGTGATGAAGCCACTTTCCATAAGTGTGGAAAAGTAAATCGCCATAACTGTCGAATTTGGGCAGATGAAAGACCGAATGATTTCGTCCAAAATTGGGAAAGAGACTCACCTAGAGTTAATGTCTGGATGGGTTTAACAAAATCTAAGGTTTATGGTCCTTTTTTCTTTGCTGAAGCTACAGTTACGGGGCTTATTTATCTGGACATGTTGCAGCAATTCCTTGAACCTCAGCTGATTGGGGATAGGATTGTTAGTACCGTCGTCTATCAACATGATGGTGCTCCTTGTCACTATGGCAAAATTGTTCAGGATTATCTAAATGGACGTTTTCCAAATCGCTGGATCGGACACGGAAGCAACAGACCTTGGCCAGCGAGATCACCAGATTTAACCCCTTTAGATTTCTTTGCATGGGGCTTTATCAAATCGCACGTCTATCAGACGAAGATTACGAGTCTTGAAAACTTACGTACACGTATACGAACTGCTGCAGATAACATAACCCCGCAAATGCTCCAGAATGTGTTTAGAAATGCTGCGGAACGATTTGAGCTGTGCAGGGATACTGATGGGCGTCACGTCGAATCCTACTCTTAATTATTTAATAAATGTTACCACTTTATCATTTTATGATTGAATTCCATATAATTTCCAAGTGCTTCACAAAAATAGATCCTGACTTTATGTACACCCTGTATATATATATATACTAGTGATGGATGTAGCGGTTGTCATTTTTCATAGCTCTGCGGTTGCGGAGCTTGCAAATAGAGCTCCGCGCGGTTGCGGTTATGTACCCTATAACATCATAATATTACCTAAGAATAAGCAGCACAATAAAATATCGCGTCTTAGTCACACTTTTCACAGTCTACAATATAATGACTATAATCTAAACTGTAAAAAGTGTGTTTACAGGATGCGGGACGAGGACCCAACGCGTTTTGTGTCCCACCAACCACTTTCCCCAACCACCGCCCATTCGAAAGTGGTGTATATAATTATAATATATATATATATACACACACACACTATTTAATCCTTATATTTAAATTAAATTGCTGGGAGACTGTATTTCAAAAATAAAAGTTTTTCAGCTTTGTCCTCCTTCGGCCTATTCCTTTTTTCATCGTAGATGATCCCTGCTCCACTAAATAATTGTTCACTACGAACACTTGAGGGAGGACATCTAAGGACTTTTTTGCACCCTTGAGTGAAGGCATGAGGCATGACAGGAACAGCATTTGGCGACGTTTATAGCATTTGTAGCTATTACACTAGCATTTATAGGATTTCATTTGTGCACAAAATTCTGAAAGTTAATTTGCAGAAGAAAAGCTATCATTTGCAGGTTTTACATGATTTACATGAGGAAGATTTCCCTCGACGAAGTGCTGTGTGTGCTGATCTCGTAGAACAAATCTGGAGTGATAATTTAATGGACAACATTCTCTTTAGTGATGAAGCCACTTTCCATAAGTGTGGAAAAGTAAATCGCCATAACTGTCGAATTTGGGCAGATGAAAGACCGAATGATTTCGTCCAAAATTGGGAAAGAGACTCACCTAGAGTTAATGTCTGATGGGTTTAACAAAATCTAAGGTTTATGGTCCTTTTTTCTTTGCTGAAGCTACAGTTACGGGGCTTATTTATCTGGACATGTTGCAGCAATTCCTTGAACCTCAGCTGATTGGGGATAGGATTGTTAGTACGTCGTCTATCAACATGATGGTGCTCCTTGTCACTATGGCAAAATGTTCAGGATTATCTAAATGGACGTTTCCAAATCGCTGGATCGGACACGGAAGCAACAGACCTTGGCCAGCGAGATCACCAGATTTAACCCCTTTAGATTTCTTTGCATGGGGCTTTATCAAATCGCACGTCTATCAGACGAAGATTACGAGTCTTGAAAACTTACGTACACGTATACGAACTGCTGCAGATAACATAACCCCGCAAATGCTCCAGAATGTGTTTAGAAATGCTGCGGAACGATTTGAGCTGTGCAGGGATACTGATGGGCGTCACGTCGAATCCTACTCTTAATTATTTAATAAATGTTACCACTTTATCATTTTATGATTGAATTCCATATAATTTCCAAGTGCTTCACAAAAATAGATCCTGACTTTATGTACACCCTGTATTATATATATATAGTGATGGATGTAGCGGTTGTCATTTTTCATAGCTCTGCGGTTGCGGAGCTTGCAAATAGAGCTCCGCGCGGTTGCGGTTATGTACCCTATAACATCATAATATTACCTAAGAATAAGCAGCACAATAAAATATCGCGTCTTAGTCACACTTTTCACAGTCTACAATATAATGACTATAATCTAAACTGTAAAAAGTGTGTTTACAGGATGCGGGACGAGGACCCAACGCGTTTTGTGTCCCACCAACCACTTTCCCCAACCACCGCCCATTCGAAAGTGGTGTATATAATTATAATAATATATATATACACACACACACTATTTAATCCTTATATTTAAATTAAATTGCTGGGAGACTGTATTTCAAAAATAAAATTTTTCAGCTTTGTCCCCCTTCGGCCTATTCCTTTTTTCATCGTAGATGATCCCTGCTCCACTAAATAATTGTTCACTACGAACACTTGAGGGAGGACATCTAAGGACTTTTTTGCACCCTTGAGTGAAGGCATGAGGCATGACAGGAACAGCATTTGGCGACGTTTATAGCATTTGTAGCTATTACACTAGCATTTATAGGATTTGGTTACCCTAGTAAGAAGATATCCTCAAACAACCGCAATAACCGCACTGATAAATGTGGTTATGGTTGCGGAGCTGAGAATATGTGCGGTTGCGGACAACCGCTACATCACTAATATATATATACTAGCAGGTTACCCGGCGTTGCCCGGGTAACCTAAAATATTTCCAAAATATCCCAGCTGAAGCTCAAATATTTTCTCTTTAACCAAACTATTACGACTTAACCTAACCAATCGTCAAGGGCGTACAATTAACCTAAAAAAATAAATAAAAAAATAAATTTTTTTTTATTTATTTATTTTTATTAAGAGAAGAGGATTCTTTATACTGTACGGCATTGACGATTGGTTAGGTTAAGTCGTGCTATTTTCATTAAATTTTATTTATAAAATAAATAAATAAATAGCTAGCAGGTTAAGTTAGGTTAGGTTAAGTTAGGTTAGGTTAAGCTTTAACGAAAATATCACGACTCAACCCAACCTAACCTAACCAACCTAACCTAACCAACTTAACCAACCTAACCTAACCAACCTAACCTAACCAACCTAACCTAACCAACCTAACCAACCTAACCAACCTAACCTAACCTAACCAACCTAACCAACCTAACCTAACCAACCTAACCTAACCAACCTAACCTAACCAACCTAACCTAACCAACCTAACCTAACCAACCTAACCAACCTAACCTAACCAACCTAACCTAACCAACCTAACCTAACTAACCTAACCAACCTAACCAACCTAACCAACCTAACCTAAATTGAATGGAAAACAATAAATTTTTTTTTATTTATTTATTTTAGGTTAATTGTACGGCATCGACGATTGGTTAGGTTAAGTCGTGCTATTTTCGTTAAATTTTAAAAATAAATAAATTTTAAATAAATAAATAAATAAATAGCACCATTAGATTCCTTGTAAAAAACTGGTTATTATGAAGTTATTTTAAAATTTGTAAGTTCAACCGTTTGGTTTTCTATAGCGAACAACTAAACCAATAAACAAACTTCCTCTTTTATATATTATAAGAAGAAGAAGAAGAAGATATATATATATATATATATATATATATATATATATATATATATATATAATTTTTCTTCTGCCAATAAATATTTAATTTTCACACACACACACACACACACACACACACACACACACACATATACAGGGCGTCCCAAAAAAATGTATACACACTTTAACAGCTGATAGCTCAATTGATGTTTCTTTCTTTCCAAGTTAAACCCTTTAGAATTAATAATGGCAGTCAGACTAAGCTTTGAAAAAGGAAATTCATTCTAAAATGCTACTGGAAGTGTGAAAACGCAGTTGAAGTGCAAAGACAGTTTAGGAGGGAGTTTCAAACAGATCCACCAACGCGACTTACCATCACTCGAATTAGAGATAAGTTTGAAGCCGATGGAACTGTTCAGAATGTCCACAAGAAGCGTTCCGGAAGACCACGGACATCGACAAGCCCCACAAAGCAAGAAAGAGTACTGGAAACGTATCACCAAAGTCCAAGAAAATCTGTGCGGCAAGCGAGTCGTGAGGTAGGAATTTCAGAATCGTCTGTCCAACGCATTTTGAAGCGCTGTCAATGGAAAAGTTACATTCCAAGATTAGTCCATGCTATTAATGAAGATGATCCGGACCGAAGAGTGGAGTATTGCGAGTGGTACTTGGCACGATGTGGATGTGGATTGGACGAAGGGGTTTCGTAGAATACCCTCCGCGTTCACCAGACCTCACACCACTAGACTTTTTTTTATGGGGATACTTAAAAGACAAAGTCTACGCTATAAAACCTGCAACAGTCGCTGAATTGAGAGCAGCCATTGAACGAGAATGCACACAAATACCAAACGAAATGTTTCGTGATGTTTGCGATTCCATTGCTTCGCGTTATCAGCAGTGCCTGGACCAGAACGGACGTCAGTTTGAAAACAGGTGTTGACAAAACAATTAAATAATGTCTGTAGATTCTATTACATTTTGAAAATGAAATGTATTTTAATAAACACTGCCTTTATAAGTATTTAAAGTGTGTATACATTTTTTGGGACGCCCTGTATATATATATATATAGGAGAAATCCAATGACAAGGAGAAATGTAAATGCCATGAAAAGTCTTCTTTATTGCGCAACGTTTCGAGCAATCCGCTCATCTTCAGGGTTTAATAACAATGTGAAATTAAAATCAATATTGAATGAAAAACAAAACAGAAAATTTCTATAACCTATTCGTAAAGACAAATTTTAAAAGACTGAGAAAAGAGGGTTAAATTCTAAGTTATACAGATTTACATATAAAAATTAAGAAGTTATTTTTAAATACATGTAGTAAATGTGAAATTAATACACTGGAAAAATTACCAATAGTACACTGGAACAATGGAGCTATCTACCTTACACAGCAGTATCCGAGGCCGACTAATTTGAGCAGAGGCAAAGAACGGGAAACACGAAGGATGGCGAGGGCGATAGGGGAAGGAGGGATTATAAGGAATTGGGGAAGGAGGAGGGATCATAGCAAATTGAGAGGGACGGACGATGAGTCAACATTCAGACTAGGGGACAATGCTTTAATGAAAAGGGATTCTAAAATTCTTAGTGAGTTGGGACAAGTATTACAACCAAGAATTTTAAAATTGTCTAAAGTGACATCAATTTTGCATTTAATGCTATGTTCACGAATACTCGAGGCTTCCTTAGTTTTTAAAATTTTACCTGTTCGGCCACTTATTCCCATATGCGAATAAAATCTAGCCCTGAGAGAGCGAACAGTGCTGCCGATGTAATTCCCAAGGAGACACCTGGGGCAGGTAAATAAATATACAACACCGCTACGCAACGAGTCAGGGGTTCGATCCTTCGCTGAGAAAAAGCTACCTAAAGACGTTTTATTAATAAATATGATGCGGAAATCAGTATGATAAAAAAATTCCTTAACAATTTTGTAAATTTAAGCTTAAATTCCTTATTCAAGGGACCCATTTCAGGTACCAAGAAATATTTTATATCCTTCGGCACTGTAATACATGGAAGTTGAGGGCTATAAACATTATTTAAGAAGGATCTAATTTGTTTGTCTACATATTGAACAGGAAAACTATTATTAGTAAAGTATGATCTTAGGTTATTAAATTCATCATTAAGTAAGGTAAAATTAGAGGTCAAATTATATCCTCTGAACAGGAGAGTTTTAATACAAGACATCTTATAGTTGAAATCAGTAAAACTAAAAAAATTCATGCCCAAACCAGTGAAAGTGGGTTTCCTATAAACTGATGTAGTAATAGAATCACCGTTTTTCGAAATTAAAAGATCTAAGAAGGGGAGGGAGCCATTTTGCTCAGTTTCCATTGTATACGTTATATTGGGGTGCAAAGAATTTAGGAAGTTAAAGAATTGTTGCGCTTGTACCGCATTATCAAAGACTGCTATCGAATCATCAACGAAGCGTCGATAGAAAATTGGCTTGAGATGAGTGGGAGATTGTCTAAAAATTACACTTTCTAAATGAGTCATAAAAAAGTCAGCTGCTAACGGTCCGACTGGTGATCCCATCCCTACCCCATCAATTTGTTGGTAAACCTTATTGTTGAAAGTGAAATAGCATTGTTTGAAGACCAATTCTAAAAGTTCCTTCAAATGAGACAATGAAAAACCATGAAAATTATCAACTGAGCTAAAAACCCTATCTAAAATAATGGCAATAGTTTCAGATACAGGTACATTTGTGAAAAGTGACTTTACATCAAAACTGACAAAAAACTTTTTTGAATCGAAGTTTTTACCCAGGAGTTCCTGTCCCCCTTTGCGAAAAATGTTTACACTATAAATAACTCGTTTGAATTCCAAAAAGAACTCCTGGGTAAAAACTTCGATTCAAAAAAGTTTTTTGTCAGTTTTGATGTAAAGTCACTTTTCACAAATGTACCTGTATCTGAAACTATTGCCATTATTTTAGATAGGGTTTTTAGCTCAGTTGATAATTTTCATGGTTTTTCATTGTCTCATTTGAAGGAACTTTTAGAATTGGTCTTCAAACAATGCTATTTCACTTTCAACAATAAGGTTTACCAACAAATTGATGGGGTAGGGATGGGATCACCAGTCGGACCGTTAGCAGCTGACTTTTTTATGACTCATTTAGAAAGTGTAATTTTTAGACAATCTCCCACTCATCTCAAGCCAATTTTCTATCGACGCTTCGTTGATGATTCGATAGCAGTCTTTGATAATGCGGTACAAGCGCAACAATTCTTTAACTTCCTAAATTCTTTGCACCCAATATAACGTATACAATGGAAACTGAGCAAAATGGCTCCCTCCTTCTTAGATCTTTTAATTTCGAAAAACGGTGATTCTATTACTACATCAGTTTATAGGAAACCCACTTTCACTGGTTTGGGCATGAATTTTTTAGTTTTACTGATTTCAACTATAAGATGTCTTGTATTAAAACTCTCCTGTTCAGAGGATATAATTTGACCTCTAATTTTACCTTACTTAATGATGAATTTAATAACCTAAGATCATACTTTACTAATAATAGTTTTCCTGTTCAATATGTAGACAAACAAATTAGATCCTTCTTAAATAATGTTTATAGCCCTCAACTTCCATGTATTACAGTGCCGAAGGATATAAAATATTTCTTGGTACCTGAAATGGGTCCCTTGAATAAGGAATTTAAGCTTAAATTTACAAAATTGTTAAGGAAATTTTTTTATCATACTGATTTCCGCATCATTTATTAATAAAACGTCTTTAGGTAGCTTTTTCTCAGCGAAGGATCGAACCCTGACTCGTTGCGTAGCGGTGTTGTATATTTATTTACCTGCCCCAGGTGTCTCCTTGGGAATTAAATCGGCAGCACTGTTCGCTCTCTCAGGGCTAGATTTTATTCGCATATGGAATAAGTGGCCGAACAGGTAAAATTTTAAAAACTAAGGAAGCTCGAGTATTCGTGAACATAGCATTAAATGCAAAATTGATGTCACTTTAGACAATTTTAAAATTCTTGGTTGTAATACTTGTCCCAACTCACTAAGAATTTTAGAATCCCTTTTCATTAAAGCATTGTCCCCTAGTCTGAATGTTGACTCATCGTCCGTCCCTCTCAATTTGCTATGATCCCTCCTCCTTCCCCAATTCCTTATAATCCCTCCTTCCCCTATCGCCCTCGCCATCCTTCGTGTTTCCCGTTCTTTGCCTCTGCTCAAATTAGTCGGCCTCGGATACTGCTGTGTAAGGTAGATAGCTCCATTGTTCCAGTGTACTATTGGTAATTTTTCCAGTGTATTAATTTCACATTTACTACATGTATTTAAAAATAACTTCTTAATTTTTATATGTAAATCTGTATAACTTAGAATTTAACCCTCTTTTCTCAGTCTTTTAAAATTTGTCTTTACGAATAGGTTATAGAAATTTTCTGTTTTGTTTTTCATTCAATATTGATTTTAATTTCACATTGTTATTAAACAGCCTGAAGATGAGCGTATTGCTCGAAACGTTGCGCAATAAAGAAGACTTTTCATGGCATTTACATTTCTCCTTGTCATTGGATTTCTCCTAAATATTAAATTGAAGCTCTGTAGAAGCAAACCCGCATAATTATATATATATATATATATATATATATATATATATATATATATATATATATATATATATATATATGATCCGTGAAGTGCGTGTGTACGCATCTACTGTTATCTGTAGTTTAATTTTCACAACTTCCGAACCTCGGCATTAATTTGAACTGTAAATGGCTATTATCTCTTCCCTTTATTGGTATAATCCAATTAAGATAGGAAAATTCATTTAATTTTCTGAGGCTGTTTTTATTGTAACGCAATTGAAGTGAACGCGTTAAATTTTGTTTTGCAATATTATCTTTTGAGATATATTAAATTTTGTTGAAATAATTTCGAGTCCTTTTCATTTCGGATGTAATCATTACGTTTCATCATTTTCGAGTAAGGAACCGTAATTTTTCATTCTTTTATCTTTCAGAAATGAAAAATAATTTTTTGGTTTGAAAAAAGGATTTTCGAAGGTTTTATTATTTTTGGAGTGTAAATGAAGTAATATCTATGACGAATATCGAACATTGATCTAATAAAGGTTGAACATTTTCGAAATTATGGTGACAGTCAGGGATATAATAGCGCGTCTTTTGAAAATATTTTCCGAATTAACCGACATTTTTTATTTCAGAGCTTTAAAAAAAGAATTATGTTACTGTCGCAAACACCCAACAGTATTTTTGGATTGGCTTCAAGTGATATATTTACTTAAGCATTATTCGTATGGAAGGAGGCGAAACTCGTTCAAAAACTTAGCCGATATAAGCAAATTAGTTTTAAGCTGCGGAAAAATGTCTACAAATGGTTGTCAGTTCGGGTCATTGCAAAACGTGAAGCGACTGTAAAGAAAGGCAACATTATTTAAAAATGAGATAACTTTGGTCATTAGTGAACGGCGGAGATATAGTGAGGCCCTTTTTTTTCGACATTTTGTTCATAAGAAACTTTTGATCCTTCCTACTTGTTACGTATTATGCAAGCTACCAACTTGAAGTGAAATAGTCACTGCAACTTTCGCAGTCTGAGAGACGAGACGGAAATTGAACAGGAAAACCATACAGGGGAAAATAAAAAGATTGGGAAATCGGTGCTCAAAGAACGGAAAACTGTTCTTCGCATACTGACTACCGCTAGAAGAGAACAGCGAAACTGAGAACACAATGAAAATAACAACACTAATAGTAATAATAATAATAATGATCGCTTATCCGTTGACATCAAAATTACTATGCACAGGAAGCTTAACCCTTTGCCTGTCCCGTGCATCACATGTGATACATGCATCATATATGATACACAGAGCGCATCATAAATAATATTTAGTGTGATACATTCTATGATCACATATTACCCACCAACTAAACCAAATAAACCTCCTATAACCAAAAGTCTGAAAACAAGCATGGACGTTTGGACCAAACTTATGAAAATGCTTTGGACAGGCAAAGGGTTAATGATAAGACTCTATAAATAGCTATTTCATATTGAAGTACTTCATAGTCCATATACAACGTTTAGTTCCTATATTAGCGGTGCCTTTTAAATTTGTAAACAACGTTGGAGTGACGATAAGAGTGAAGATTCTTATCCGCGTATCAGTTTCAAAAGACGACGCCACACACAGTTTAAAATAACTATTTGCACTGAACTCCTAATTTGAGAATGTTTTCTGAAAGTATATTGAATGACAAAAGAGTGAAGATGTAAAATATAAAGACGCAATTCGTTAGAGTGCATTATACTGAGAACTCGTCATTGAAGCCTTCTTTTCTCAAGAGTTCATCTAAAATGGTACAGTTACTTCCATTTCTGCGGAGTAGCGTCACTCGTTCCACTCATTCTGAAATCGACAATTCGCGCTACCGACCTCGTAGAACCATCATTCGATCTATTAATAAAACATTAAATGAAATACATGTATTTAAGGGTATTAAGGGGGTATTAAAGGGTATTTAAAGAGA